>WNWU01000056.1:6097777-6184982 GCA_012654045.1 Ptyas mucosa | reverse complement strand
GGAGGTCTTAATGACTCATTGGAGATCTCCAAAATCCACTCCACTCCTCTCCACTCATTGGACTCATTGGAGATTTTAATGACTCATTAGAGGTCTCCAAAATCCATTCTACTCCACTCAGCTCCACTCCAATCCACTCCTTGGAGGTCTTAATGACTCCTTGGAGGTCTCAAAAATCCACTCCACTCCACTCCACCCTTCACTCCACTCCACTCATTGGACTCCTTGGAGGTCTTAATGACTTATTGGAGGTCTCCAAAATCCACTGCACTCCACGGAGGTCTTAATGACTCATTGGAGGTCTCAAAAATCCACTCCACTCCACCCTCTACTCCACTCCACTCATTGGACTCATTGGAGGTCTTAATGGCTCATTAGAGGTCTCCAAAATCCATTCTGCTCCACTCAGCTCCATTCCAGTCTACTCCTTGGAAGTCTTAATATCTCATTGGAGGTCTCCAAAATCCACTCCACTCCACTCCATGGACATCTTAATGACTCATTGGAGGTCTCCAAAATCCATTCTACTCCACTCAGCTCCACTCCACTCCACTCCTTAGAAGTCCTAATGACTCATTGGAGGTCTCCATAATCCACTCCACTCCACTCCTTGGAGGTCTTAATGACTCATTGGAGGTCTCCAAAATTCACTCCACTCTCTTCTCATTTCTGGGGAGAGAATGAAGGGTCAAAGATCAAAACTAGTCATGGGCCCTTTTTCAAGAGTGGACAGTTGGAGGCTTTAAGAGGCCTACCAGTTGGCCTGCCAATAGAGTTGACCTGAGTCATTCCTCCTTTAGCAAAAGCAAAAGTAGAGGGCAAAGATGCCTCCCCTATGCAAACATTTCTTCTAGCCTTTCTCTGTAGGCTTTAGTGCAGCTTCTTAGGGGCTTCACAATTTCTCAGCTGAGAACACATATCTTGTCAAATTGTGAAGAGGTATCACATCTTCCATCCTAGGATTCTGGGTGGTTGTCTGTATACCTATCAATACCCGAAAGTAACAATTGTTCATTTGTTTGAAGGTATAAATCAAAGTTCTCTGCATGTTGCAGAGCAATGTCTGGATTCCCAGGAGGGAGGGCTGCATTCCAGAGGGAAAAGCAGAACGTGGAAATTTTGACTGACAGTTAGATAGACAGTTAGTATTTCCCCCCTCAAGATCTTTTCATGAATCCAAGGGGCTTTTCTTGAGTTTGTTAGGCTGGCCAGGTCCCCCAAGTGAGAATTCTTCCCTTCCCCCACCCAGTTTTGAGGCCTGAACCCCCACTGGCCCTGTTGCAAAACCATTCTTACCCCTGGGAATGAAGATGTTTTTCCATGAGCTGCTCACCCTGTTCCTGTGCCTCGTCAGTCCTGACCAAAAGAAGAAGGTGGCATGTCAAAGAACATCCATCTAGCTCAGCCTTTAAGTTCTAGACTGGCCAATCAGCCTGCCCATCTGCAAGCTCCTTGTGGAGTTGGATGCTGTCTTGGGCAGAGGTTTTTACAGACCCTGCAGGCCATCAGTGGTGCCCCACCATGCCTAAGGTTTAAGGAGAAGGTCATGGCACAGGAGGCACAGGAAGGTCTTCTATGTTGGTGTTCATACAACAGAAAAGGAATGAACACCTGAGAGTTTTCCAGGGTTCTGTGAGAAGAGAAATAGACGTGAGCCCGTCAGAAGAGTTGAGAAGCATGTTTTTCTCCCTTACTACCAGTTTCTTGGCATCTGAGAAGCCTTTGTACTGCCATAACCAAGCTAGGTGTTGGCATTTCAATCCATGAACCAAGAATGGGCAGTTGTGCACTGGCTAGTAGCTTTTCAGGCAAACTCACAACCTTGTTCCATTGGTAACCAGGGAAACAATTTTGAACTTACACAAGGAGGGCAGATCATTTTGGACTAGAAATGACTGAGCAACCCAGTGGCTGACTCTTGATAGCCTCTGGCCTCTGCCTTTCATGTGGGAAGCTGGCTGTTCACAAAAAGTGCAATTATTGTGGCACAAAGCACAGTGGGAATCAGAATCCTCAGGTAGAAGGGACTCCTAGTCCAACTCCGAAGGCAGGGTTTCTCATACCATCTCAGACAAATGATTGTCCAATCTTTTCTTGAAAATCTCCACAATGGGGCACACACAACTGCAGGAGGCAAACTTCCACTGCTTTATTTGATTTCACTGTAAGGAAATCCCTTCTTATTTCCAGGGTTGGCTTTCTGATAAGCTTCCATCCGCTTCTGGGGGAAACAGAGTTATATTGTTTTTACAGAATTGTAAGTAGACATGCTGGCCTATGAAGAAAATACTTTGTATATGTTTCTAATCTCATGAGCTAGGCTGAAGCTTGAGAATTGTACCTAGGAGCTAGGATCAGAGACCTCTGCTATGCTAGAAACCGGCCATAACCAGTATTTACTGATATGATAGTTACTCTAGAGACAACCCCTAGGAACTAGGACCGTAAAAGGAAATTTGTAAATTAGGGTAGGGGCAGATAGATTTAGAGTATTTATTTATTTATTTATTTATTGAAGTGTGAGATGTAATTGGGGAGAGATATTGTATTCATTTTAGATACTTTGGATAGGTTGTGACATCACAATTACTAAGCCAATCAAAAGGTGGGAGGTACTAGAGCATATAAGGCAAGTGATGATTTAGAGTGTGTCCACTGTACCTGTGTGTGCGTGGTCCAGCCTCTTTGCAAAGTGAAGAATAAAATTATCATTGTTTTCTCTTGGAAGCTTGGCTGGTGATTGTTTATTTCCAAACTAGACAACAAATCCCACACTTCTACCACCCACTGTTCTTGATGAAGTTGCAAATCATCCAGAGTCCATTGACAGTGATATGAGAGGATATAAAGTTGATAAATTTTTAAAAAATGAATGTATATAGCAATATTGTAAGTCAGCCCCCATTTTTAATTCATTAATTAAAAGTTCGGTGGCATATTGGTCATTTTTATCAAGTTCTTGGTTAACTTTAATGTTTTCATTCTAAATGTTGGATCTTTTCGTGTTTTTCCTCTTATCTACGGTTTCATATTATGTTTTTATTAATTAATGCAAAATATATATTATTATATTGGAAGTCATAGGCAGCTCCCATCCACATTCCATAAAAGCCAAATAAAAAATAGCCTGTTCCTGGCTGCTTCCGAGTTCTTCATTTCAGCAGACTATTGGGTGGGAGAGGATTGCCTTTGATTCAGAGCTGAGCTGGGAAATTTCTGCCAGATGCAAGAGCTCAACTTGAGACTGGGCCCCTCTGGAAAGACCCCATGCCGAGAAAGGCCAGGAGAACCCCAAGAAGATGGAAGAGCCTTTGGCTTTCAGCAAAGTAGTTGGCCAGGGAAACTACTGAATTCCCTTTGCTACATTGGTTTCTAATGAGATTTGGTCAGTATTGCAGTGCAATCCATGAGCAATCATCTCAGAAATTCACATCATGATTCAGGGCAAAAAATAATGTCCAGAATAAATGCTGACCAGAAGATTTTTTACCTTTATTAATTGCTTTATTCAGTTTTATTTACAATTTGAGCAAGCCAATATCTTGGATTTTCCAACAGGATTGCAATTAAAAGGTAATACTGAGTGCACATTGCTTAATATCTTGCTAAAAGATCCTCTGGCCTTTTGTGAAGTGTTGAAGGCCTGATGGTGCCATAGGAGGTCAGTAGAAGCATGACTTTCTCCCCTACTACCAGTTTTTTGGCATCTGAGATAGCTATACTTACTCTGAAAAGCCTTCGTGCTGCCATAACCAAGCTAGGTGTTGGCATTTCAGTCCATGAAGCAAGAATGGGCAGCTGTGCACTGGCTGGTGGTTTTCAGGCAAACTCACAACCTTGTTCCCTCGGCAACCAGGGAAACAATGACTACATTTTGAACCTACACAAGGAGGGTAGATCATTTTGGACCAGAAATGACTGGGCTGATAGTGGCTGACTCTTGATAGCCTCTGGCCTCTGCCTTTCATGTGGGAAGCTGTCTGTCATAAGAAGCACAATCATTGTGACACAAAGCACAGAGGGAATCTTAGAATCCTCAGGTAGAAGGAACTCCTAGTCCAACTCTGAAGGCAAGGCTCCTCATATTTATTTTATTTTATTTATTTTATTTTATTTAGTCAAGCATGTATGAGAAAGCAAGTATAAATATGAACATAACATACAAACATATAAATATGAACAGGTATAGGTATATGCATAAGAAATGAGTATGAATAAATGGGAACAGTAGGACAGGGACAGTAGGCACGCTGGTGCGCTTATGCACGCCCCCTTACAGACCTCTTAGGAATGGAGTGAGGTCCACGGTAGATAGTTTAAGATTAAAGTTTTGGGGATTTGAGGATGTAACAACAGAATCAGGTAGTGCATTCCAGGCATTGACCGCTCTGTTACTGAAGTCATATTTTCTGCAATCAAGTTTGGAGCAGTTTACTTTGAGTTTGTATCTATTGTTTGCCCATGTATTATTGCGGTTGAGCTGATTCTAAAAGATATCTTGTAGATTGTGCTTAGTGGTTCGGCTATGGCAGTGGAAAGCTTTTTAAAAAGCAGGCACATAATCCATCTGGGCCAATAGATAAATATGGTTTTAGTTTGTGTAGTGCCTTTTCAACGTTATCTTCTATAAAGTCAATATGTAGCAGATCGTTGCAATTAGTTGTGGTACGACTAGGAAATGTAGGGTATGAGCTATTGCTGGTGACAAAGACTGAACTGAAGAATGTGTTGAAAATATTGGCCTTAACAGTTTCATCATTACAGTCTTTCCCATTAGGCCTTTTTAGGGGTAGCATGGTTTTTGAGTCTGGTATTTGGTATTTACAAAATTAGAGAAGGTGCAGGTGGATTTTGTGTGTAACAGCTTTTCCTTTTGTTTGCAGTTTGCAGTAGTAATTGGTGCATTCTGCCTTTATCTGATGGCATAAGGTTTTGTAGCGGCTTTTAAAGTTAGCTACATAGCCAGTTTTGTTTTTTCGCCAAAGAGATTTTTTGGGGGGATTGGAGCTTCCCCCAATCTTTTCTTGAAAATGTCTACAATGGAGCACACACAACTCCAGGAGGCAAACTGTTTCACTGCTTTACGGTTCTCACTGTAAGGAAATTCCTCTTTATTTCCAGGGTTGGATCTTCCCCCCCCCCTTTTTTTGCTCTTTTTTATTTATTTATTAACATTGTAAGATACAAGAGTACAAAAGAAAATAGTAGGAAAGATAGGGGAGGGACTAGGGTATAGGAAAAAGGAGAGAATGAAAGAAAAGGCATAGACGTCCGACTCTCTTTGGTGCAATAGAATAAGATAATAACTTGAAATCTCAATACAGAATAGAGGAAATTGCAGACCAGACTCCCCTAGCCTATGCTAGCGGTCAGTTGCTCCCAGTTCGGACTGGTTCGCAAGAACTGGTAGTAAAACTGTTGGGAGGCTCCGTCGACTGACCTGGATGTCATCATAGTAGATCTGCGCATGTTCAGAAGCTTCTGTGCATGCAAAGTGCGTGTGGGCGTGGGCACAATGCAAACCGGTAGTAAAGGTAAGTAGAACCCACTCCTGGCCTCTGCCCTCCAGATGTATTGAGCAAACATTTCCTTCACCAGCACGTTCATGGCTACCTAGAAAGTTCTAGGCTAGAGAAGGTTCAGTGTATAGAAAACTGTGGAAGATCATAAATTTCACTACAGGATGCTTCCAACTGTCTTTATCACATTCTAAATAATGATGATTCTTTTACTGATTTGGCTATTTTATGATTTGAAACTTTTTGTCTTGTGCTGGCTTGTTTTAGTGCTACAATAATTGGAGCTGCAGACCATTTAAATAAAAGCTGACAAGCACTTTCTTGTTCTCTCAACCTCCATACTGCATACATTTCATTCTGGTTTGAAAGAATCTGTTTTCAGAGCTAAATAACAGAATGACAGAGTTGGAAGAGTCCTTGGAGGTCTTCTAGTCTAATCCGCTGCTCAAGCAGGAGACCCATTTCAGACAGGGGGCTGTCCAATCTCTTGTTAAAAACTTCCAGTAATGGAGTATCCACAAGTTCTGAAGACAAACCATTCCACTGATACGCCTTAGAAATTTATATTTTATATGTGTGTGTGTGTGTGTGTGTGTGTGTGTGTGTGTGTGTGTGTATATATATATATATATATATATATATATATATATATATATATGAAAATTAGAAGGTTGTATGGGTAACTGTGGTCTGGAAACTTGCCGAAGAGTGAACATATTACACACAGAGTTCACTATTGCCTGGTTAATCTGACATGCCGAATAAAGTAATTGGGCTCTCTCTGTACATTTTAGACTCCCAGTGTTAATTGCTGGCAACTTGTTTAAAAAAAGAAACCAGTGGATTCACTTCATTGTTGGAGATGCATTATTCAGAAAGCAGTTCCTATAATGGAGGGGTTATGCTCTTTATTTGGTTAGTTTGGGAAATAAATTATTTTACTGTTTTTTCAGAAAGTCTCATTGATTTTGTAGATATGTATGTTTATTAAAGCTATACCAACAGTTGGGAAACAAACAGAAAATAACAGAAATGGGAACAATCTCATTATTTTTCTCACAAGTATTCAGTGACCTGCAGATCTCTTGCCTTTCTTGCTCTTTTTGCTTTTAAAACAACATAAATGTTGGGATCAGTTGTGGTCATAAGCCAAGGACTACCTGTAATCTGCTCCTACATGTGACCTAAATCCATTTAGGTTAAAGGGGTGGTGGAATTCTGATAATTAAAAATTACTTCTCCATTTAAAAATATATCAGGTTGTTAACCTGTTTGGTGCTAGAAATGGGTTGCTTTTTTTCTAATCTTGCCATTAGACTGGAGGCCATTGATGGCACTATAAGGAAACAAAGCTGAAGCTGAAGTTTATATTCAGCAGGGTCAAAAGATGTATGGGATTTAATGGTGTTATCTTTTTTTTGGTTCAGTTTCTGACCCCACTACAGAAAAGTGTAATGGAGTTGAGAAGCCAAAGAAAGACTAAATGGCTGGATGGATTCCATGTTGGGGATGATATATAAAGCTTTGATTCACTGAAATGTTCATGGCTCCTTTTTTAAAGAAAAAAAATTCTGGGAGAACATTAAAGCAAACATACAGACAGCATAAACAACCTTGTTCTATTTGAGATGTTAAAAGTTTTGGAAATAATTATAAATGGTAGCTGAAAACTCAATTAAAGATCTTCGGGTAGTTCCACTGTGGCAGCAAAGGACTAAGGAAAAAACAGGTAATTAATAAAGCAATCATACTATCATGCTCAAATCATACTATCTGACAGGAACGTTTATTTCAGAAGCTGACAGGATTATGGCTCTGCTATCTCAGCCATGTGGTTATTCTGTTCCTTGGATAGTGGTGAGCCAATTTTTAAAAAAAATGCCTAATTTGGGAATCAGAATTAGAACCAGAACTCCAAAATAAGTAGGATCCCTTCTTTGAATGTCCCACCTAAAGAAATCATTGAACTAATTCCCGACGTTAGTCTAGCTGCTTTTAAAATAGTTAAACATGTTTTAATCGTTGCACTGCGGTCAAATATTGCATGAACCTCCCTTTTTACGACTTTTTCTGTAACTGCCGATTGCTCTCAGCCGCTCTTTTAGCTGGTGAAACCGAAAGTTGCAATCCAAGAACTCTAAAAATTAGAAGAGGTCTTTCACGCCATCAGTAACAGTAGGAATTGGAAGGGACCTTGGAGGTCATCTAGTCCAACATCCAGCCCAACCCCGTATTTTGCTAGGTGCCAAACTGCTCAGTCAAGCCTCCCTTCAGATAGCTGACAAGAGGAAGATTTGCAAACTCTGGGCTACGTCGGGCAACGCCTCCTGGATTCAACTCGAAGCACCCTGCAGCTCCTGCTTAAGAGGGCGATCGGGAAGACTTCTTGAGGAGAAGGCGGCCTCCTCGCTCTCTTTCCCGCTTACGGGACTTGGAGCGTTTTGGGCCGGCGGCACTGCCTGGCACCGCCTCGCCCCGCCCCGTCAGGAAGCAGCTGTCTGATCGCCTTGCGTCGGCCTGCTCCGCCGGGTGTCCAAAGGCGGCTGTGAGCGTTGCCATGGACAGGCTGAGCCGAGGTAAAAAGAGAGAGTCGGATCAGTGACGTTCTCGGGGGGAACGGCTAGCGTGGGCTATCGGGATGCGCGTTAGGCATAAGTTAACTTCTTGATTTCAAGAGGGCAGCCGCCTTGGAATGTGTCGTAAAACAGGAGAAGCACAAGGGTGGCTTCCCGGGCATTGCTCACCTGAATCGCTCGCAATGTTTCTTAGGACAGCTATGCTCTTCGGCTTGACGCCCCTGATGCATAGCAGGTGATGCCGGAACGGCCAAAGGGATATATACAGGCACGGAGTGTGGGGTGAAGAAGAAGAAAAGAAGAAGAAGAAGAAAAAGAGGAGGAGAAGGTTGTAGTTGCTTTGCTTTGTAGCCTCACTTTTTTTCCAGGAGATTTTTTTTCTCTCCTCCCATAACAATTCTGTGCGGTGGGCTGAGTTGAGAGGGTCAGTACAATGTACTGAATTTATCCAATGGCAAATTTTGCTTGAAAAGAAGCAGACAGATTGATCTCTCCACTTTCTTTAAAAAAAAAAAATAGTGGGACCCTCATGAAAGGATGGGAATTCAAGGCAGCCATCAGCCTTCCCATCTATTCATTTTAATGGTAGAATTCACAATCTCCTGGTTTCTAGCCTGGCACCTGGTTTTGAAAATGTTTGAGGTCTCCGTTTGGGTTTGTCCTCTGGCATAGGGACTGGGATGTTTGTCTAATTTTATATATATATCAAAGATGATAGCGGATATCACATTGAAGACAAACAAGTGTGCAAATCTTGATGTCTGACTAATGCTATTAGTTCTTGTTCTATTTCAGAGGAGATGCAGGAGTGGATTTTTCCACTTCTATTTCTGTTTAGAGCTCTTCCGATTCCTTTTAAGACAGGGCTGAGCAGTCTTTTGGTGACCAGAGGTTAAATTTGTAACTTTGGAGAAGGCAGAAAGCTGTAGTGGGAAGACTGGTTATTCAGAGTCATTGTAGTCACAACGTGTATTCTTTAAAACATGCCTCCATTGTATTATGTAATATTATGAATGTTCAAAGTTCAACTCCTATTTTGCCTAAACCTGTTGGCAAGAGAAGGAATTTAACATAATACCACATCCTCTTGTCTATGCATTTTAAAACTTCCTGCCCAAAGAAGAACTTTGGGAAATTCATAATGTGTAAGCCATTTTCCTTGTTCCTAATAAAGATAACAGCCAACAATAGATTTAAAAAATAATAATTTTTCTATTTATTTATGGCTTTAGAAGAATGAATAACACCAATTTATTTAAATAAGGCAAATGGAAAAATATTTTCTGTATTTGGTGTTAAGAAAAATATATATATTCTATTTGGAATTTCAGATAATTTTAGGTGATTGGTCTTATTGCATGTACTTGGTTATACTTTATGTTCTTAACTGATGTCTCTTTTCTTTTTCTTCTTTTCAATTAGTATTCTACCATCAAAAGAGCTGTTGTTCAAAGAAACATGAAATCAGATCATGAGGACAGAGAGGATCTTGTACCTGGAACATCAAACATGTCACCAGAGGAAAAAATGGCAGACACCAGGAGTAGCAGTCATGATATCACTGGAGATGTATCTCCATGTCCTGAGGTTTGGGAAAATGCTGATATAAAACCTAGCCAAGAAGCCTCCAGAAAAAAACTATGTGGCTATTTATATAAATGTTCTTCTAAAGCACCAATCAAGACCTGGAAGTCACGTTGGTTTTGCTATGATGAAAATAAATGCTACTTGCTATACTACAGGACAGCACAGGATATTAATCCTTTGGGAAGCATAGACATTTCCATTGCGAGCTTTGATCTGAAAGTGGGAGCAGATGAGGGTATTTTTGAAATCAGCACTCCCATCAAAGACTTTATTCTTAAGGTATGTAATTTCAGGAAGATGGGGGTGGGGGTGCATGTGTCTTGAATTAGGACTGAAGCCCCAATTATATTTATTATTTCAGCAACTTGAGAGATATTTTCAATAAAGTTGCTAAACAAAGAATTCAGAACTGTCCAAGTTTAAATTTGCTACACAAAATATTATGAAATAAGAAACTGATTGTGTTCTTGCCTATGATAGCTGAACAAATTCTCACTCAGTGCTAGAAATTTAAACAAACTCTGTATTGAAATATGGCTTGAAAAGTTCTGGCTAGCTGCTATGCTTGAAAACGTTTTCTTTAAAAAAAATCTCATGTCATGTGATATCTTTTTATTGACATTGTTGGGCAAGCTATTAGCTTATCTCTAAACATTCTCAATAGATAGCGTTGTTATGAAACATGACATTGTATATATGCAAATAAATATAACTTTTTGCTGGGTTGATAAATATATTCTGCCCAGTACAATCAGATTTTTTAAATATCACAGTAGCATACAGGTAGTTCATGACTTATGACCACAATTGAGCCCAACATTTCTGTTGCTAAGTGAGATATTTATTAAGTGAATCTTGCCCCATTTTATGACCTTTCTTGCCACAGTTGTTAAGTGAATCACTGCAGTTGATAATTTAGTAACCCAGTTGTTAAATGAACCTGGCTTCCCCATTGACTTTGCTTGTCAGAAGGCCACAAAAGGTGATCACATGACCTTGGGACACAATAATAGTCATAAAAATGAACCAGTTGCCAAGCATCTGAATTTTGATCACATGAATATGGGAATGCTACAAAGGTCGTAATTGTGAAAAATGGCCATAAGTCACATTTTTCAGTGCTATTGTAACTTTCATTCAGTCTGTTGTAAGTTGAGGACTACCTGTAATTGTTTACCATGCTATGGATGAATAAGATTCAAATAAAAATCACTAGCAAAATTATTTAACTTGTTAGCTAAGAGTGTTTGCATTCTGATAGATTAGTAAGAATTTGTTTTTTTATCAATGTCTTTGTTCCTTTTTATAAGTTTTTTTTGAATTACAGTATATATATGTATGCATGCATATGTGTGTGTGTGTGTATATACACACATACATACATACACTGAAGTTTTTTTTAATTTAACCTTGTGTATTTTATATTTTTAGCTTTTAAAATTATTAAGTATTTATATTTTATTTTTCTTACGCTGGTCTATGAGTGCAATAAAGATTTTGATTTTAATTAGTGATAAACAAGAATATTAGGAGTGGCATTCCCATCTGAACAGCAACAATTTTGGAAAAAACTACTTTAGTTATAAAGACTATATCTTTTCTCTTTTGTTTTGATTTTAAATTGAATTACTGTACAGGCTATCAACAAAGAAGCCATGATGTATTGGCTACAACAACTGCAGTTGAAACGCTGGGAATTTTGTAATAAACAGGCAAAGGGTTTTGTTGAAGCCATGCCATCTTTTCCTTCCATAAATGAGGCCCAGCAGAGCAACAGTAAGTAATAAAAGTACAATGGCTTGAACTTGAATTGCAACAGGAGAAGCACTCTTGCTAGAGGTTATGTAGGTCAGGTAGGCAGCTCTTCATCTCTTGATTATCTGTGGTAATAAACTGTTTTTGATCCCCCATCAGGCCACCAGATTGTGCTGCTTAATATCAGTATATGGCTTTGGACTGCTTTAGAAGAGAGAGAGAGTGTGTGTTTTGCCTCCAAAGCATCTTGCTCCTAATTTCACACTGAAAAGATGGCTCCATCCCTTTTGGTCACATCATAGCCTTCCTTCCTTCCTTCCTTCCTTCCTTCCTTCCTTCCTTCCTTCCTTCCTTCCCTCCTTCCCTCCCTCCCTCCCTCCCTCCCTCCCTCCCTCCCAATATTCCAGTATGTTTCATACTGTAATCAGTTCAGCATAGCAACATTATTAAACAAAAGAATTAATATAACATTGCGGAATGTGCCCTGCAGCCTTCTAAATGCATGGAAGACCAAGCAGTAGCTACTAATTAATTTAACTTATGCTTATCTTGATGGAGATCAAGATGACCATTGGCTACAGTTTGATTCCACATACTACAGGACTCCATCATACAAGAATTCTAAATCATATATTTGCTGCAAAAATTATTATTGTTGCCCTGCCTTTTTCTCTGCTTTCTCCTCTTCCGAATATTGGTCCTTCGTTCATCATCCTGAACATTGACCTTCAATCTTGATCCATATATCAAGCAAAAGGCATTTTAAAAACATAATTCAATTTGTCCCCAGTTTACTGCTAATAAACAGTTGGAGTCTTTCTCAGTCCCATATCCCACAATAAATAAGCTGCATTGTGCCTTCCTTGACAGGGATGCATTTTCTAAAATACCGTATTTTCCGGCGTATAAGACGACTGGGCATATAAGACGACCTCCTACTTTTCCTATTAAAATATAGGGTTTGGGCTATACTCGCTGTATAAGACTACCCCTCAATGTTATCGGCGCTCCTGTAGCGTCATCAGTCAGTGCCGGCAGCTCAGATTCGGGAAGCTGTGCCAATCTCGTCAAGGCTGCATGCCGCTGAATGCTGGACCCAGCTGGTTGCTGCGCGGAGCTTCCCCACCGTCCCAGGCATCCAGGGGGTCAGCTGGGGAAGTCGGAGCATCGGTAGGCTTATACCCGGCGTATAAGACGACCCCTGACTTTTGAGAGGATTTTCCTGTGTTAAAAAGTAGTCTTACACGCCAGAAAATATGGTAGATGTTAATGCCACAGGAGATATACATGCCTAGGCCCAATCTATATACTCCCAACTTTCCAAACTGAAGGAAGAAGATATATAAAATCACACATTGAATTCATGTGGTGTGCCCTGAAACTGATTTAACATTAGCTGAAACATTTGATGATGTTTATAATTTGGATTCTGATCTATATATTTATATATCGCATATGTGTTGTAATAAACTTTGAATTAATGAAGTTTTGATCACTGGTTTACAGCTTTCTGTTCTTTTCTATTTTATGTTCTTTAGTTCTGGTGCTGTATTTGGTTAAATTTTGAATTATTACAGTTGTTAGCTGTTAGGCCCCTTTTTGTAGAAAGTGAGAATGTCAGGGTAATCAACAAAACGGAATTTCTGTATTTCAGCTATTGGAGGCAAAGTAAGAGAAGAATGGGTTTGCCACTGCTTTGTCATTAGGCAAGAGTTGAGCGTAGGTTGCCCAACTGCAGCAAGCCAATTTGTCAACAGCTGAAAGAAAAATGCAAGTTAATTTTAGGAAGTTAAGACAATCTGGGAATTAGCCACATTGACTTCACCTTCTTAAAATACTGGATTTTACCCAATCTGTTCCCTAGTAGAATAAAGACTGGTGGCAGGATTTCCCCTTCCCACAAAGCCTCTTTAGATACAGTCTACACAGAGTTGAAGAAGAAGTAGTTACAAGTCAAAGGGCAATGTTTGCTCAAGAAGCAGCTGAGAATACTGTGACGCCTTGCACGATGTAGCTGTGCCATAGCTGTGCCATCTGATCTGTAGATTTAGCCTGCCTGAGGCTAAACTTACAGTTGTTAAGCTTTATCTCTTTCTTTGCAGCTGAGGCAGAACAGGATTTTTTACCCCCAGTGAAAACACCCACTGATGTAGTTGGCCTAAAGGCAGCTTCTCTACCAGCACCATCGACTTCTATTGCTCTTCAAAACATCTCTCTCAAGCATCCTTGGATTGAAATTCAGTAACTATTTCATCTGTTTGCATTCCAGAAAAATAACCGTGCTAAATATATTGCGCTGAAGTAGCCATCTTGCTGAACTTGGTGCCCTTTGGAAATTGTGAATAGAATTCCCAGTCCTAAGGCTATAGTCATGTATTCCATAGCAGAGAAATAATCTGTGAGCTGTCACTCAGTTTTCTCCCCTGTGCAATCTTGACTGGCTCCATCCACTATTATTCACCTCTCAACTGACTACAGTAGCCACTAGCTGAGTGGGGAGAGGGAGGACATACTTTGGTGCCTCTGTTAGCAAGGCCTAGATCAGTGATGGCTAACTTTTTTGCCATCGCGTGCCAAAAGTGGGGGGAGCGTGGTGGGGTCACATGCACACGTGCCCACATCCATAATTCTATGTGCCCTGCCCTCCCCCCTCCGTGTTCCCCCTGCTTTTGGCACGTGATGGCCCGGTAGGCCCCTTTTTTGCTCTCCCCAGGCTCCAGAGCCTTTCTAGGAGCCTGGGGAGGGCAAAAACAGCCTCCCCCCCCCCCTCAGAGGCCTTCTGGAGGTCGGAAACAGTGTGTTTCCTGGCTTCTGGTGGGCCCAGAAGGCCTGAAAATCAGTTGGCTGGCGCACACATGCGTCCCGGAGCTAAGCTCATGTGCCCACCAATATGGCTCCGCGTGCCACCTGTGGCACCCGTGCCATAGGTTCTCCATCACGGGCCTAGATAGACATGATGTGGTATTCACATTTTTTGACTTCTGGTGATTCCCTGGGCAAGTCCTGCGGGTTTCTTGGCAATATTTTGGAAGTGATTTGCCCTTGCCAGCTTCCTAGAGTTGAGAGAGAAGGGACTAGCCCCAGATCACCCAGCTGTCTTCATGCTTAAGGCAGGACTAGAACCCAGGGTCTTAAGTTCCAGCCTGGTGTAGTGGTTACACCACTACACCAACAAGCTTTTAAACATTTTATTTATTTCAAAACTGAATTCTTGTCTTTATCTTGTTTTTTAAAGAAAATAATCAGCTTAGAAATTCTTTTAAATTGAACACTTAAATAAAATGGTTGCTTTTGCATAGAATTAAATGCAAACCAATGCCAGTAGAGTTTTAGAATTCCTGATTTCCTTAATTTTGTTCAGTTTTCACTCAGATTATTGGTAAATGTATGACCTCGCTCTAATGAGAACCATTAAGCCTAAAGCACTTTAAGGGGTTCTTTCTTCTCTAATGTGAGTAAAATGAAACAAGACATGATTCAGCGCTCATCTACCCTGTTTTCCTGAAAATAAGCCCTAGCATGGTTTTTATGTATGTGCCTAATATAAGTCCTACTCCCAAAATAAGCCCTTCTTAAGAGCCAGCACAGCCAGCCTTCTGCCCCACCGTGAGCAAGCAGAAGAAGTGGGCCTCCTGTACATAGGGGAAAAAATAAGATATCCCCTGAAAATAAGCCCTAGTGCCTATTTTGGGACACAAAAGAGGATAAGACCCAGTCTTATTTTCGTGGAAACACGGTAGTAGTGAACAATTTATGCATAGTATGCCATTTCTAAAGGTGGTCCTTGATTTATGACTCTGTCACTTATGACCATTCAACATTAACAACAGATCTGACTGTGGAATATTTATGATCCGGGTTAGAACTTCCTTTGGTTACTATCCTGCAGTCACATGACTGCACTTAGGTGGCTATCACTAGTTACAATTGTGATAGGCAAGCCTCCATTACATCATAACTCAAGGACTACCTGTAAACTCATGTAACTTAACCTACAGTTGAGTAAAAGGACTATTAAATCAAATATCTGCCAGATGCAAAGAGATTTGACATTTATTTCTTCTTCTTCTTCTTCTTCTATTTATTTATTTATTTATTTATTTACTTACTTACTTACTTACTTACTTACTTACTTACTTACTTACTTTAATTTAATTTGTATACCGCCCTTCTGCTGGACTCAGGGCGGTGCACAGCCAAGTAAAAAACATTCCAATACAAAATTTAAAAGAAATTTAAAAGAATTATACACTTTGGCCGAAAATTTAAAAACCTTCCAACTAAAACCCATTTTACAATTAAAAATCTAATATCTCAAAAAAAAAGGGGCGGGGGTATTACACCAGCCCTGCTTGTTGAAAAAGAAAAGTTTTTAGGGCACGGCGAAAAGCCCGGAGATCTGGTATTCTTCGTATCTCCGGGGGCAAATCGTTCTAGAGGTCAGGAGCTGCCACAGAGAAGGCCCTCCCCCTGGGGGTCGCCAGCCGACACTGCCTGGCTGACGGCACCCTGAGGAGTCCCTCTCTGTGGGAGTGTACTGGCCGGTGGGAGGCTATTGGTGGCAGAAGGCGGTCCCGCAAATACCCAGGTCCGATGCCATGGAGCGCTTTAAAGGTGGTAACCAACACCTTGAAGCGCACCCTAGAAGTCCACTGGGAGCCAATGCAGCTTACACAGGAGAGGTGCCACATATTTAGCATACGGCATATCATACATGGACTAGCAATACAAATTAACATTTCATTTGCCACTAAATTACATTGTCAATAGATGTACTGTAATATGGTAAAATGATTGTATAAAGCTTTTTATTTTTTGCATTCAAGTCTGTTTTTGACTCCTGACAGCTGCCTGAACAAGTCTGTGCAGTTTTCGTGCAAGATTTTAGAAATGGGTTGCCGGCTTCATAGGGCTGAGAAGGTGGGACTGGCTGAAGGTCACCTAGTTGGCTTTGTGCCTAAGGCAGGACTAGATGTCACAATCTCTCAGTTTCTAGCTTGGTGCTTTAACCACTACACCAAATTGACAGTATTGCACAAAACTAGCCATGTAGATATCCATTTTATAATAATTGATTCATTTGAAATTTGTTTATACCATATTTGAACAGCAGAGTGAGATGCTAGTTGCAGAGTACCTGTATAGGTTAACGAGCACTTTTATTTATCAAGAACTAAATGAGAGCAGAAAGTACTTTCCAATACTTTCAATTGTAAAGATGTGCTGCGTTTGAAAGTACATGATCACTTTTGGTTTCAATCTCAGAAATGAAAAATATTGCTGGAAAAGATTTAAAGTAGCTATTCTGAATTCTGCTTCTCTTTTACCAGCCAAGGAATGAAGGATAAGTTATAGGAAATAATATAAAACCGGTAAACTTCCGTGGTGGGTTCCTCCTGGTTCAGCCCGGTTCCACCGAGCTGGTAGCGGTGACGATATGATGTCACTGAACCAGTTCTGCCCCCCACTGCCTGTGTTATTCTTACCTTTTATTTGGCCCCCCACCCCCAATCTGTTGCTGCCTCCTGAGTCCCAGCTGATGGGCTATAAGGAAAAAAACTGTTTAAACTCTTGCCGCAGGGCTTCAAAGGGCTGCCCTACAGTTGATCAGTGGTAAAAGGCAGTTTGGTGGTAGACCGGTGCCTCCAAAAACAAATGAGTAGACCAGTGCCTGCAAAAATACATGAGTAGACCTGTGTCTGCAAAAATAAATGGGTAGACCAGTGCCTGCAAAAATAAATGGGTAGACCAGTGCCTGCAAAAATAAATGAGTAGACCATGCCTGCAAAAATAAATGGGTAGACTGGTACAGCTCTGCAAGCAGTTAAAAGCTTGGTAGTACCTCTGCTAAATCCTAAAGAATTGTCACATGACCACCAAGCCACGCCCACAAAATAAGCCACACCCAGAGGACAGGTAGTAAAAAATTTTAGAACCCACCCCTGGTACACTTCCTTAATTCTTCAGCTCTTTGTCGAGTTTAAGCCTAAACAACTAAACCTAACCACCAATTACTATAACTGTTATTTCCCTGCTCTTGTATTAAAATCAGATGAAATTGAGAAAACAGAAACACTTTGGACCTAGCAAATTCTATGGTACTTTGATCTCAGTAAAGCAAACCACAGTTGCTATCTTGCTAAACAAACCGGCATTTGCAACTATTTTTTCCCTAGCATTTTCCTGCAATTGTAGGGCTGCTTTTTTCGATCATACAAGTGCTGATACAGTGGTTGCAACAAGAATTGACTGACCAGCTTGTCATCCGAGCCTGATGTAATCGCCTGAGAGAGAGTGATTGGCCCAAAGTCAGCCAGCCAGCTTTCATGCCTAAAACAGGAGTAGAACTCACATTTTCCTACCTAGCTTGTAATCTGATGCTTCACTATTAGACCAAACTGGCTCTCAGTTTGTGACCATTTTGGTAGCTGAATATTTTAACTCTTCAAACCAGGTGGTAGTTCATAATGATTTAGTGTTTCATTAGGCAAACATTTTTAGGCATTAAAATACCAATACAAATATTGGCTGCAGAAATCTGTCGATTCCAAATCAATTGCAAAGAGTTGGCATTTACTGGTCAACTATGATGGCCTATATCTTTGTTGCCCTCTGGGGCTTGATTGGATTTTGCAGTCCAGATATTTTCCAGCCTTACTACACAGAGAAGCCCAGTGTAACAGAGAGAAGCGTTGGTTTTTGGTTTTTTGAATGCTGCTTTTCTGTCTGCAGATAATTTTGGGGGTTAGTTTGAAGGTATATTCTGTCACATGAGTTTCCACACACCCTCTGAAGTACTGTAGCCAGACGTGCTTTAACCACTATAGTGAGATCTAGAATGAAGATCTAAGCATTAGCTTTTCTGTGCAATTTTTTTCTTTCAGAAACACCGTGCATAACCTGTGTGGCAGCCGTCAGAACCGAAGAGACTGTGGTCGTTTTGAGGATAATTTTGAAATTATTGCTGATGAAGAGCACCTAAAAGGAGAAAGTGAGGATACAGGTACTTACTTTGCACTCATGATAATGTATAAAAGACATTCCCTGTTACATTTTGTGATCGTATTATGAAGCAAATCAATGAAGGCAAACTGTGGGAGATGAACAAAAACAAAAAACAAAAATAGTTATACAATCTGAATGTTACTTAAAAATAAATCCTACTAAATTGAATGGGACTTTTATCAGGGTTAGATCTAATGGAAATTAATTATTTCACTTTGTAGAACAGAACATTTATTACTGAGATTCTCAGTCATCCAGGTCATGGTTGTCCCAAAGTTGCTTTTTCAAGAGGCAGCTGGACTTTCTGGTTTTTCTTTGAAAATGTTTCGCTCTCTCATCCACAGCTGAAGAAGCTTCTTGGATGAGAAGCAAAACATCTTCAAAGAAAAACCAGAAAGTCCAGGTCCTCTTGAAAAAACGCCATTGGAACAGAACATTTACTTCTCCAGTGCCTATACTACATTTGAATTAGCCATTATTGCAAAAAGGCCTGGGGTGCACAAGACAATTTTATACAATGTTGCCACATTCTGCACAGCAGTACTTAAAATCTTTAGAGAAGATGACCTGTATCACAAACTGATTTTAATGAGCATTTAGACCATTATTATTGCCTATTTTGTAATTGATTCATTTAATTATTTGTATTACATAGATTTAGTATATCCTGTTTTTAATGTCCATTTATTGTTTTTAACTTCTCTCTTTTTAGACTCTTTTTTTAGATTTTTGTTGTTATATTTTTTAATTTTTTTATGTAATTGTATTTTTGATTTGTTTGTTTTGTTTTTTTATTTTAAATTTATTGTACCCTCCCCTTCTTATGCTGGTCTTTGACCGCAATAAAAGTTTATTTGATTTATTAATGTACTTCCTGATAAACATGCACAGGATTGCTCATAAATCTTGTGACTTATCTAGAGCAAATACCCTATTAATGTTTTGCTAAGCAACCAATTTTTCAGAATATAATTCTGAGATCTTCCAGTGCAAGAAGCTTATTCTCTATCATTTGTTTTCATTTCAGTCATGGCAGAGATGCAGAAGGACACAAAAATGAGACCAAAGCCATCAACACTCCGAAAATACAAAAAAACAAACAGCAGTTTTCATTATTTTGTTGAAGGAGCAGAACAGGGAAAAATCGCTTCTCTTCAGCACCAAGTTTTGATTCTTACAGAGGAAGTAAAATCTCAGAAGGTAAGCCCCACTCCTTAAAATATATGCCTAGTTTAGATCAACCAAAAGATTTAAATCAAGTATCCAGCCATGTATAAGATAATGTTGGACTAGAAATTGTTTCCTGGTACATTTCTAGTGACAATGCAGGTTGTTAGCAAATGGAAAGCAAAATTAAACAGGAAACATTTCTGGAAAAATGTCCTTGGACTATGTTCTAGCCAGCAAATAAACCCAGTGCCTTTCATTGATAAATATATTTAATCATCCAGGCTGCAAGTTGTTTGACTTTTAATATAAAAGAAACTTAGATAGTATATTACTTACCGTAAGTATATTATTAAGAAGAAGTGTCATTTCTTCTTAATGGTATGCATATTTTATGTACTGTGTTAAATTATATTTTTTGATGTTTCATGACGTTGGAGTGCTGAGGTAACATAAAAGGGGGTGGAGGCAGCAAAACCCAGAAGAAAGGAGGCAATTCTGTGTTATACAGTTTGTTATTAATGCGTGGGAGAAAATCCACAGTCATCCAGCTTCTCCTCTAGCCCCTTTTCTATTTCAAGATAAGGGCATTGGCTAGCATTAATGAGGCTAAAGCTGTAGGCAGAATAGCAACTTTGAACCAAAACTTAGAGATGTTAGACCAGGGGTCCCCAACCTTTGGTCCACAGCCCACTAGTGAGCCATGAGGTATTTGCAACTTGGCTGCAGAAACGGTGGATGAGTGCCGGTGAACACACATCCCCACTTGCACAAGCAGCGGGTGAGCGCTTGCACATGTGCTCCATTTGTTAGAGCATCAAGTGCATGTGAAAGATGATCACACAAATGGAGCTGCATGTGTGTGTTTGCCAGACCCTCATGTGGAAACATTGTCTCTCCCTCCCCCACCCCCGCCAGTCTGCAAAGCTGGAAAGGTTGGGCAACTCTGTGTTAGACCACATGCTGGGTGCAATTTAAGGGAGCCTGTTTCCATACAAAAGAACACTAGTAGGAACACTTTGAGGCAATTGAAGAATAGTATAGGTAATCCTCAACATACGACCACAATTGAGCCCAGAATTTCCGTTGCTGAGACATTTATTGAGTTTTGTCCCATTTTACGACCTTTCTTGCCACGGTTGTTAAGTGAATCTGTGCTTCCCCATTGACTCACAAAAGGTGATCACATAACCCCGGGACACTGAAACCATCATAAATATGAGCCAGTTGCCAAGCATCCAAATTCTGGTCATGTGACCACAGGTTGTAAGTGTGACAAGTCACTTTTTTCAGTCCTGTTGTAACTTTGAAAGGTCACTAAATGAATGGTTGTAAGTCGAGGACTATCTGTACTCAACTGGTGCTAAACAGATTCAACCTTTGAGAAGTTAGTGTAACTTTCAAGCTGTGCTCCATAAAGGAGCTCTGCCTTTGCTGAAAGGTTTTCCTTCAGCAGGAATATTCTGGATATGCCCCCTGGACCGGCCTGGATAACTAATCCAGATTTAGATGTATTTTTCTGGTACATAATTTCTGTGAGTCATAGAACACTACTCCAAGTTAGTCTAAATTACTTGTTTTATACTATGCTCATTACATTATCAATTTTATACTTGTGCCTATATTGTGTTTTTTGTATTTTGCATCAGTTTATGTTTTATCTCTGTGTATGTAAAATATGCTGTGGGTCATGTGAATCACAGATATTTCTATTAAGCTTTTTAATGATAATGGAACTTCTTGTAGCATTTTTTTCAACTTTCTAGTCTGGCCTATAGTCCTACGGTTTTCTGGTAACTTCCATTCAAATATTAATTGGATCACATCTTAGTTAGCTTTTTATGGTAGCTAGGTACTGCAATATAATTAGGTAGGAGAGGAAAGATCCAAATTAAAATCCCAATTTAGTCAGAAAGTTATTCCTAAATAATGATGGGTCTATCACTCTGAACCTAATCAACCTGAGAGGGTTGTTTAGCAACATAACAGCAATGGGGTGAATTGTGTATACTTTGTAGGAAGGAAATGATGAAAATATTACATTGATGGGGTGAAGGACGTTGTGAAAGAAACATTATTTTACAACAATATTTTTCATGCTCCATAAAAGCATTCCCCCCTAAAAATGTTACATCCAAAGTATGTTCCATAGGGGAAAAATGTTTCAGTTTTATTAAGGAAAATTTTAACAAGAGAAAAAACACTGCAAATTTTAGACCAGAAATAAAGAAAATAAAACATAGTGAATAAATAAGAAAGAAAAAAAGAAAGAAAATTCAAAAAAAAGCAAAAGAGAAGAAAAGGTTCTAAAAAACCTTCCAATCTTTTTAGCACCAGTTAATACTTTACCATCTCTCTCTAAGATTACATCAACATTTCTTTCCATTCTAACCATCAAATCCATAAATCACAAGTTCGGGGTTTTTTACCCTATCTTCAGCAAAAAGTCCAAAACGGGTTTCCAGTTATTAGTAAATGAGATTATAGCCCTTTCCCTAATCAGACTATTAGACTTCTGTGTTTGAATGGAACACTATAGACTCTTTTCACTCCCAGATAATTACAACTCCCAGATTAAGGCTATTTATTAACTTTTGTCATGTGTATACAGTGGTGGGATTCTACTGGTTCGCACCGGTTCGGTAGAACCAGTTGTTAAGTAGTTAAGTAGTTAAGCAGTTCGGAAAACCGGTTGTTAAAAGAAATCTCCTTTTGTTTTTTTCCACTTTACAGGGTTAATCCTGTAAGGAATTACAACTTTTGGTGTTGTTTCCTAGCCTAATCTTTGTTGCCCTGTTTACAGAAACTGCCTCTCGGGCAGTATGCCTAGACTTACTGTCACTTCTGGTTCCGGAGGTTCTCGGAGGTTTTTTTTTTTTCTTGACTTTCTTAAAGGGGAAGGGTTGTTTTAAGCTTTTTACACCGCTGTTGGGAGGAAATACTCCCCTGTTGGAGTTCTTCCAGCCAGGGTGCAATGATCAGCACTTTGAAGAAATAATTGAATAACGAAGCAGAAGCTTTTAATGACAAGGAACCAAGATGAGTGACATTATTGGCTGGCTAGAAAGATTGACATTTAAACGTGAGTTTACATACCCTTTCTGACATTCGGTCTAAAACTGGTTTTTGGTGAAGTTTAATTCTGTGCTTGGTGATGTTTAATCCTGTGTTTAGTGTTTAGTGATGGGATAATTTTCCCTATTTAGCTTTGTTTGGAAGGAAAAATGTTAATCTCTGTTCCTGAAAAGAAGCAGCTTTGGAAATCTGACTAGTTCTGTGTCTATTTGTTCTGGTAATTGGTTTAACAAGCAACAGATACTCTGTTTGCTCCTTTGCTTCATTCTGGAGAGCTTAAATGACCTCTCTGCTAAAGGGTTTCACTTTATGGGCAAGAGTTGGCTGCTGATAGTTATCATTGCATTTTAAATATTTTAATTCCTCAAGGTGCTCTGGCACCCTCCCTGATTTGTAACTCCAGTTTGCAGGTATTTCTAATCTAATGATTGGTATTTAGGGCAGCTTTTTGCAAGCAAAGAAGCTTTTTGCATTTTTGTACAGGTAATCCTCGATTTACAGCAGTTACAATGGCACTGGAAAAAGTGATTTATGACCGTTTTTCACACTTATGACCATTGCAGCAAACTGTCATTAGGGCAAAGAAGTGATGCTACATGACCACACCTACCCAGTCACATGAAGCACCGCAGTTGTGAAATGAGTGACACGGTTGTTAAGAATGCTGCAACGGGCATAAATTATGACCAGTCATAAGTGTGAGGACCAGTCAAAAGTGCAAGGACCTGTCAGAAATCATTTTTTCAACCCTCTGTGTAGTCCTTTTGTGCATATGGACTACTCAGAGGGCTGAAAAAGTTATTTTTGACTGGTCCTCGCACTTTTGACCAGTCCTTGCACTTACGACTGTCTTCACATTTTACATGTTTTGCCCTATCTTGTCACCATGGTGAAGAGAAGCAGTTGTGAAGTGAGTGACATGGTTGTTAAGAATGCTGCAACGGGCATAAATGTGAGGATGGTCATAAGTGTGAGGACCAGTCAAAAGTGCGAGGACCAGTCAGAAATGACTTTTTTCAGCCCTCTGAGTAGTCCTTATACACATACCCATGCCCACCTGGTCACATGATCAGCTAGCCACACCCACCCGGTCATATGACCTCCAAGCCATGCCCACCAAAATAAGCCATGCCCACAGAACCGGTTAGTCTCATTCATCATCTTCAGGCTGGTGTTCTCGGCTTCGTGCTTCCAGGAGCAATGTGTGATCGCAGCTGTTTCTTCCTTTTAACTGCCAGTGGGGGTGGGAGCTGATTGGGTGGGACCATGGCTATGTTCTGATTGGGTGGAGGTGTGCTTTGATTGGTTGGGGGCCTGGCTGTGCTCTGATTGGATGGGGGGTTGGCTGTGCTCTGATTGGATGTGGGTGTGCTCTGTTTGGGTGGGGTCTTGGCTGTGCTCGGCTTAGTCTGAGTTGCAGGGGGATTTGAGCTGGTGAGCTGCATTGCTGTTGTTTGGCTTCGCGTTTGTGGTCGTGCCACATCTTCATGGTGGGTGTCAGAATGAGGAAGACAAGGGGGTCAAGGAAGAACAACGCAGACCCATTACAAGATCATGGGCAAAACAAATGAGTTTAGAGGGGGCAACATGTGTGCCTAAACAGGAAAGGCATAACAATGAGGGAGGAAGAGCCGGGAGAAATACCTTTAAAGCAATGCCGGATAACCCGGCGTTACCCCCCAGGGAGAGAAAGAGGCAATACACAATGGGGAAGGAGGCAGGGGGAAGTGCATCGCCATCTGTTAGCATGACTAAGGCAGAAAAAAAGCTAATTGTAGGGAGAACGCAAGGGTGTGGCCTTGTTACACGCGCAATGACTAAATTGTTCAGCATTACATAAAAGCAAGCAGCTCCTCAAT
Organism: Ptyas mucosa; assembly: GCA_012654045.1. Taxonomy (NCBI): domain Eukaryota; kingdom Metazoa; phylum Chordata; class Lepidosauria; order Squamata; family Colubridae; genus Ptyas; species Ptyas mucosa. The sequence goes on along the minus strand of WNWU01000056.1, from coordinate 6,160,439 downwards.
GGGGATTTCATACTCTGACGAAGTCGGTAGGGGCCAACGAAATCTTAGCATAAGTTTTAAAATAAAAAAATTTTAAACTTTAAACGTTCCGGAGATCATGATGTCTATCGCCTCTTCCATAACTATACCTGGAATTCGCATTTTTAGGACAATTCTTTATATATATATATATATCAATCACAAGCTCTACAAAGATTCCTGGTGTTTGACAACAACCCACTTAAAATCAATAAAAATAATATATAAACCCATAAAATCAGCCATCCTCCCTGATGTCCTTAATCCAGTAACAATCTCAGTTTTCCAGCAGAAAAACTGCTGGAATACCAGAGTTGATTTGTTCCTGTAATAAATTGCTCAACCTAATGTTAAAAAAGGACATAACTTTGCAAGATATTGCATTCTGTAGTTTCTCTGCCAAAAATTTCTGTTGTAACACACTTCCTGCAAAACTGCTGAAAACCACCCTTGTTCTTCATTATTTCATAAAGGAAAAAAGGAAGGAGCTTTTACAATATAAGTCCCCATTCAATCCTTTTGCTGCTTTTACTAAATACTATAATTATTTTGCTTTAAGAAAATGAATTCATTCACTAGACTCTGTGCCTCACTCTATGCTATAGTTTGCTTTGGTTCACACATTGTAGTAAGTCACACACACACACACACACACACTTTACCAACATGATTAATGCATTATTCTAAAATGAAGGCAATTTTAAATTTATGTTAACCCCTCAAAAGAGAAAGATTGGAGAGATAAAATAGAGAGAGATAACATGTTAAAAATTGTACACACAGCTCAGCTGTTCTGCTTTATTCACTAGATTTGCTAATTCCCTCATAATACAATTTGGAAAAGGCTGCAAATAGAAAAAAATGCACATTGGCTAATTCTGCAATGAAATAAAACTACCGTTATTACTGCTACTGATACCTCAATACATATGCTTAAAACTTCAGAAAGTAGAAAGAACTTCAAAACTAGAAAGAATGCAGAGAACAGCAACAAAGATGATTAGGGGATCGGACGCTGAAACGTATGAGGAACGGTTGTAGGAATTGGGTATGTCTAGTTTAATGAAAAGAAGGACTAGGGGTGACATGATAGCAGTGTTCCAATATCTCAGGGGCTGCCACAAAGAAGAGGGAGTCAAGCTATTCTTGAAAGCACCTGAAGACAAAACAAGAAACAATGGATGGAAACTAATCAAGGAGAGAACTAGACTAGAAATAAGGAGAAATTTCCTGACATTTGGAACAATTAATTAGTAGAACGACTTCCCTCCAGAAGTTGTGGGTGCTCCGTCATTGGAGGTTTTTAAGAAGAGATTGGGCAACCTCTTGTCTGAAAAGATATAGGGCCGTGATGGCGAACCTATGGCACGGGTGCCACAGGTGGCACAAGAAGCCATATCAGTGGGCACGCGAGCGTTGCTGTAGCTCAGCTCCAGCACGTATCTGTGTGCCAGCCAGATGATTTTTGCGCCTTTCAGTCCCACCGGAAGTTGGGAAATGGGTTGTTTCCGGCCTCCGGGGGGCCTCCAGGGGGGTGGGGAAGGCAATTTTCACCCTCCCCAGGCTCATAAAAAGCCTCTGGAGCCTGGGGAAGGTGAAAAACAGGCCTACTGGGCCCACCAGGCCATCACGTGCTAAAAGTGTAGGGGGGGACACACGCACATGTGCAGGCGCGGGGTGCATTGAATTATGGGTGTGGGTACACACGTGGGTGACCTCCCCACGCTCCCCACGCTTTTGGCACGTGACGGCAAAAAGGTTAGCCATCACTGATATAGGGTCTCCTACTTGAGCAGGGAGTTGGACAATGAAAACATGTAGAAAGTAATTTGCGTCATTTGTGTGATTATACATTTGACTTAATTACTAGGTGTGCATGAGATTACGGTACATATTTGTCTAATTATACAAATGACATAAATTGATACAAGTGATAGAAAACATATGATGTAATAATGTCAAGTAGGTAATTAGGCAAATGATATAAATGATCTCAGTCATCAGTACTGTTTTGGAAAAAAATAGATTTTGCAGCTGAAATCTTAACCACATTTTGTCCTGTTGCATTCAAAATCAACTGCATTGCATCCATAAAAATCAAGTTCTTACTGTTTGCAAACAATCTCTCCATTAACTGAAAATAAGGATTTAGAAGAACCCATGATAAAACTGGAGTGACAAGCCCAGGTTAATACAGTGTTAAACATTAAGGAGACAAAAGGACTGTCAAGCAGTGAGGTTGGTGACTTCACCATTTCTCTTGAAGCAATAAAGTGGTATAAACAATTTATTTCAATAACTGCTCATAGTAATGAGGGAAGTGACATTCAAGATCATGAAAACAAAGCATATTGCAATGGCCAAATCCATCAGAATAGTTAAAGCTTTTCCCCCAATATTGTATAGCTATGAAAGGTGGATGCTGATGCTTCAGGATACAAAAGATAGAGGAGGAGCCGCGCTTCCAGACTGGGAGACATATTACCAAGCAGCAGTATTGTCTTGGGTCAAAGAATAGATAGAACTAAGTAACCCTAGAATTTTAACAATTGAGGGACACGAACTCCAAATTGACTGGCACTCCTTTATGTGGGACGAAAAATACAAAACACACTCATATTTCAAAAGGCATACAATAAGAAACTCATTATTACAAATTTGGCTTAAAACTAAAAAACAGCATTATATGAAAATACCAACTTGGTTATCACCGGTAGAAGCAATTAGACACCCAAATTTAACAGATAAGACAGAAATAATTAGATATAAAGATTTAATTGACTATCAAGATAAATTGAAGACAAAGCAACAATTGGAGACAGATTTAGATAGAGAAATAGATTGGTGGACCTTTACTCAAATAAATTCCAAATATAGAGAACACATAAAAATATATGAAATTCAGAAACAAAAACAAGAAATAGATAAAATTATATTAGATTCAGAAAACAAATTAATTAGTAGAATTTACAAATTTCTTTTACGTTATAAAATGGAAGAAGAGACAGTTAAGGAAACGATGATTAAATGGGCTCAAAACATTAAACATACAATAAATTTGGAAAAACGGGAAAAATTTTGGCAAGTAAATATAAAATTAACAAGAGCAGTGGTGTAGAAGGAAAACCAACTGAAAATGTTTTATAGGTGGCACATGTCTCCAGACTGGCAAAAATACAACCCAAAAATAGCTCGATCTGCTGGAAATGTAAGAAGACACAGGGAACTTTTTATCATTTATGGTGGACATGCCCGGCAGCAAAAAAATTTTGGTCCAATATCAAAAAATGGCTGGAACAAATAACAGAAACACAGATAGATAAAGAACCAGAAACATTTTTATTAGGAATCTTTAATAAATCATACCCGAAAGATCAGATATTTCACAATTCACATACTAAGGGCTGCAAGAATAATATATGCAAAAAACTGGAAGCAAGAACGAACCCCAAATGAAACAGACTTAATAGAAAAAATTCTAGAATGCACTGAAATGGACAGGTTAACCAAAGAAATACAAGAAAGAGAAGAATCAGACTAGTATAAAATATGGAATAAATGGTATAATTAAAAATTAGAAACAAACAAAAAACTTAGAGGGCAAATATTACCGGTATAGAAAATGTTATTAGATTAAGGAGAGGTAAAGAAATGTACATTAAGTAGAATGTCACTTTGAAATAATGCTTAAGAATGAAACATAATCTTTTTTGTTTATATGTTGTATAAATGTTTGTTGTGTGTAGGTCATGTCATGTTATTTTTTTTTTAATATTTATACTCTAATAAAATTTATTAAAAAAAGAAAAGAAAGGTGGATGCTTAAAAGAATGAGAGGGGGAAAAAGTCATTTAGTTACATACTTGGAGATGACTAATAGGTGTTCCATGTAGGAAAGAAGATCCAGTATCCCGATTCTGATATAAATAAATTCCCAATCACCGCAATCAACAAGTAAAAAACCACACACAGCCAGGCACCACATAAATACTACACATAGAATTGCCCAAAGCACACATTCTGCCAAAGAGAAGTTCCCGGAGAATGAACTCCAGCACAAATCTGAAAGCTTGGAAGACTACACCTCCGGTCCTGGAGACTGACCCAGATTGGGTCCTGCAACATTATCCTGGGATATGTATACCTGCCTTCTTTCATGATATAAATATAGCCTAATGTGAAGGAATTATTAGTAAGCAGGAATTCATATACTGTAGGCCATACTGGGGAATTGTAGGAGTTGAAGTCTACACATCTTCAAGATGCCAAGATTGAGAAACTCTGCTCTAGGCATTGATGTGAATAAATGACAGGCAGGAAAAAGATGATAATGCTTGGCAATGGCTAAGGGACTGAGAACGAATAAGTCATATAGGTGGGATCAATGAAATCACTGGAATATCCTTGGATAATATGTGGGTTGCTACAGAATAGAATACAGAATAACAAAGTTGGAAGGGACCTTGTAGGACATCTAGCCCAACCCCTGCTCAAGTGGGAGACCATATGCCATTTCTGAGAAGTGGCTGTCCAGTTTCTTCTTAAAAGCCTCAGTGATGGAGCACCCACAAGTTCTGAGGGCAAGCTGTTCTATTGGTTGATTCTTCTTACTGTCAGAAAACTTTTCCTTATTTCTAGGTTGACTCTTTCCTTAATCCATTTCCATCCATTGTTCCTCGTCTGACTTTCAGGTGCTTTGGAAAATAGGCTGATCCCGTCCTCTCTGTGACAGTACCTCAAATATTGAAGCACTGCTATCATGTCATCCCTGGTCCTTCTCTTCACCAGCCAGGCCCAGTTCTTACAACTGTTTTTCATATGTTTTAGCCTCCAGGCTAAAGCCTGGAGATGGGTTTAGATGGCAGATGTTTGTCCATATGGTTTCTCTTCATCTAAGGAAATATTCCCTTGCTTTCAGGAACATCTAGTTGTGGGGAACAAAGAAGAGCTTCTCAATTCACACAGTTTGGGGGAAGGGAGTACTTCATCTTCCTTTCAGAAAAACAGAGAAAGTTGAATTTTGTGCACACCCCAATAACTGTGACATTTTCATTCCCCCGCCCCCCCTCTCCTCCCCTGCATTTTCTCAACAACAACACAAAAAAAGGACTGAAAATGCAATGTTGTTTTCAGAGAATTGCACTAAGAGCTGCTTGTATAACAAATGGGACATTCCCAACATTTGTGCTAGTTTTCCTAAGAGTTGTTATTTAATGTAACAGCAAGTCACATCAAAGTGGCTCTCTGGGATACATCATATGAACATCACAAGCCCAGTGGCTATAGGGAACTTATGAATCAACTGTATTATCTTGAGATGATTCAAGGAAACAGAGAACACCAGTCTGTATTCTGATGACCTATAGTAACCGTCAGATGTACCATCTTTTGACATTGTAATTAAAATTCTAAAATTGTTTGAGGTAGGTCTGTGGCCACTAGAGATTTATAGTGTCTTTTAGAATAATCCAGTCATTGTTGTGCCAAAATAATAACAATGAGGAAAGGCATTACATCATCCTAGTGATGGCTGTGGCTGGATTATGCTCAAAATCCCATGGAGACCGTGCCAATATCTTTTTTCCCCATCTTCCTGTCACAGCATGGCACATATGCTACTTTGCATTTTTATATTAGTTTACTTATGGTCTTAGGACGGAATGGAAAAACATTTTAAATGAGCCAAGTTCCTTGGAAAGCAAAACTGCCACCATGATTTTTTTCTCACCTCACTTTAGATGAAGATCTGCAGGAGAGTTATGCATTGTATCCATCTATATCTAGGTCCACAACATGATCTTTAAGTGTACTTTGATTGGCATCCACAAGACTACCTGCTACATGTAGTTTTTTTTTAAAAAAAAATATTCTTTTAATCAAAGAAAAAAAGATAGCATTCTGCAAAGCATCAGCTTCAAATGTCATTTATTTACATCAGTGTCTATGATACAGGCTCCAAATTGACCCAGAAGCATTTTAGAAAACAAAATGGTGGAACCTGTGGGCTTGGTGCTTTGCTTTGCTTTGGTCCTTTACAGGACAATCTACCCAATTGCCCAGGGGGAAAAAAAAAACAAAGATAAAAGAGGGTGTTGTGGAAGGCAGAGGAGTAGCAAGGAAAAAATTGTTAATCAGTTTTCCGTTAAATGATATGGCTGTGCCTATCACTTCAGCCATTTTCATTTCAGCCATTTTCTTCAGAGTACTTAAAGCATGCTGCCAAAATTTCAGTTGTGCCATTAGCCCAATAAGTGTGGAGATCTTGACCTATTTCTTTTATATGTATGTTTTTTCTTTCTGTACTTAAAGAGTTATTTTGTGGGGGTTGATCTACAATTTTTTATTTATTTATTTATATGCCGCCCTTCTCCGGAGACTCAGGGCGGCTTACAATGCGCTAAGCAATAGCCTTCATACTTTTGTATATTTATACAAAGTCAGCTTATTGCCCCCACAAACTGGGTCCTCAATTTACCTACCTTAGAAAGGATGGAAGGCTGAGTCAACCTTGAGCCTTGGTGAGATTCGAACCTGCAATAATTGCAGGCAGCTGATGTTAATAACAGGGCTTTAGACCACTGTACTATCCAAGAAAATAATGTGTTTTCTGAGAGGAAGAGAACTTAAAAATTGTTAACATACTGAATTTGGCCTAAGTTTAACTAGCAAGTCTTTTGCCTCATACAGTGACCCACTAGATGCACCTAAGAAGCACTAAATGGAAAACCAGGAGATCCTTTCTTTCCTATTGTTCTCCTTGTGCTTCTAGTATACAGTGGTGGATTGCTTCCATGGCTCCCACCCGGTTTGGTATAGATTTGTTCTTTCATTTTTTTCCCTCCTACAGGAACTGGTCAAACTTCTCCACAAAGCTCTGGAGGCAGCTCAGCAAGAGAAACGAGAGTCCTGCAGATATCTGGTAACAGATACGGAAAAAGACAGACTGGAATTAGTGCGCCACAAAGTGAGGCAGATTGCTGAGCTGAACAAACAGGTTCAAGTGCTAGAGATGGAAAAGAAAGACCTGGAGCAGGAGGCTGCTTTGAAGGAGGAGCACTTGAAGGAGCTGAGAGAACATGTGCAACTCTTGATGGACAAAAACGAAGCAAAGCAACAGGTCATCCTCAAGCTAACAGAACAGGTCACTAGAGAGTTGTCCGACTCTGTTACCGAGGTAGACAGCATCATGACCGAGACCTTGTACAAGCAACAGGAAAAGATTGAACACCTAAAGGTACTCTGAGAGGAATTCACAACTAGGCTCAAATTGTACAATCAGTACAATATTGTTGCGTTTTGGCAATATAGCTTTTCACAATTTCACACTTATTGTTTTGCCAATGATATGCTTGTGTGTGTAGACGCTTCTAAAAATAGAACAGGATTGGGCAACATATTCACCCTCCTAAAAACTATTGACTCATATTTAATTTACAAGTTTGTGGCAGTTACAATAGAGAAAACATGTTTCAAATGGATGGACAATAACTGCCTAATTTTTGGGAAGCCAGAGATGCCATTCAGTTAAGATTTCCCTGCCTGACAATAAAAATCTGATGCAATTGTAGTTCTTGGCTTTTTCCTAGAAACGAAAAACAGAGAACAAATTTATGTAAATTACGATACATTATGCATCGATGTTGACATAAAATAATCCATATACTGTAATTGAAAATGGCACAATGATCTTTGTAAGGTTCATGCAAGTGGCACAGCTACGATAAGCCCACAATTTGCACCAATTATGTGCAGATTTGATTTTTATATATTTGTTAGCATGGGCAGTGCATAGCCTTATCGGCTGCAGCCAAAATGAACAGAACTGATGTCAGTGTGGTCACATGACATTGTGCTTAACGACCTTGCTACTTTGCTTAGAGATGGAGTTGCCAGTCCCTATTGCAGTTGGTAAGTGAAGGCTATCTGCATCATAGCCTCTTGAAATAAGTCTTAAACAGTATTTTAAATGAACTGATAAAACCTTACAGATTATAAATGTCTAGCATATCTGCAGCAGTACACATAAAAGGTTTCCTGTTGATGATCTAAGAATGTGAGACTAGACTGTCCCTCTTTGATTGGTCCTAAGCCTGAGAAGGCTTTGAACTGTATCTATGACATGAATATCAATCTATCTATCTTGAGTCCTCAGTTGTATGGGGCTTAGTTCCCATTGGCTAATCAGATGAATATACTGTAAGTCATTGGTCTATTTATCTGTGTGACTGTAACATTTGTCAAAGTGTACACAGACATTAGAAGGGTGAAGACTTACAGTATTTACATTTTAGGCCAATGTTCTTGATCAATTTGGAAAACCAGGGAAGGGTCATCATACAGAAATAAAATGAGCCTGATTCTTCCTTCTTTCCTTCCTTCCTTCCTTCCTTCCTTCCTTCCTTCCTTCCTTCCTTCCTTCCTTCCTCCCTCCCTCCCTCCCTCCCTCCCTTCCTTCCTTCCTTCTTGAGATATCATCAATTTATACCTAATTTCATGCACATTTTAGGGTGAGGGTTACTTTACATGTTTTTTCCTGTCTTTTTCTCAGGATGATCTTGAGGCATACAAGATTCAGAACCAATTTTTGAACTCCGAAGTCCACCAGGTTAGCAAAATATGGAGCACAGTGGCACAGAGAGAAAAAAACCTTCTGATGAAGGTAAGAAGCAAGGCTATTTGACTCACATTGGTGTTTTGATTTTCTTCTTCCGTTTTTAATTTGATTTTCAAATATATAGGAAGTTTTCTACTTGTCTGTCAAACACAGGAACTTTGGGAACTCTTTTTATTTGCTTATTTCTCATGTCACTGGCATGAGCAATATGATTGTTCACATGATGCAGTTTGAGGAGACCACTTGATTGGCTTCACTCCAATTTTGGGTTCTTGGGCTAGCTGTGGGTTCAATTTTCACATGTGAATTCAGAGATATGGAAAAAAATATTTTCCCCACAAACACATCTATGTATAGATTAGTTCAGTGTGATTGCAAAATTTCAGGATTCCCTAGATGTAGATAGACAAAATAAACCTGCCATCAAATTGCTGCTACAATTAATCCAAATGATTCCAGTTGTAACAGTCAATAATAAATGATGCAGTCTGCTAAAAAGCCATTACTTTTTATTCATAAATAAGCACAAAGCAAGATGTGTTCAAAAAGAGCACACCTTTTGAAAAAATTGTAAGTTGTAAAGAACAGTGAATTCAGTGTTTTTCCATTTTTAATTTACAAAAATTGCAATTCTGAGAGGAACCAAACTTGGGTTGAGAGGCACAACCTAATGGAGACCTAAATAGATACTTGAGTATAGGAATTTCATGATGGTAAGAAATACCCAACCGTAGATAGCTGCTAATGCCTGTTTCCCCCCCCCCATAATTATGTGTTTAAAGCTAAATATCGTCCACATATCAAATACCTAGCCTCATAAACTGATGGTATGAGCTATCATCTTTAAATAGAGATTGTATGGTCATCTGAGATAGTCTGACAGACGACCAAGGAGATTTCACTGAGTAGAGGGTTGGACTTGATTATTTATAAGGTCCCTTCCTACTTGATGATAATATGAATTATCATCTAAATAGGCCCCTAGCATCACATCCAAAATGAGGCAATCCAGTTAAAAGCAGCCTTGATGATTAGCGGATGGGATGATCAGTGAAAAAGAGAGAATCCTTAATTTAACCCAATGTTACTACCAATTCAATGACTGATAGCCCAATTCTTATGAAAAAAATAACATACTGCAGTTGTTACTTTTTGGGAAAATATGACAAGGGCTGAATTTTTTTCACTATTCCTAAAGCTGACTGGCACCAACACCTGTTGAATTCCCACAGCAGATAAAGTGCCTCAAAACCAGCAGTGTGGTATGTCAGTGTTCTTTGCAATACCTTCCATGTATTCATCTCCGAAGGTCTTAAAATCACTTCCCTTCAAAAATATCATGAAATCCCAATTCAGAAAAAGTTAACAGAATTGCAGATTTCTTGCAATGACAACACTAATGGGGGAAAAAAATCCCCATCTAATAAATATACAAAACAACATATAGGCATACATACTATATGAGGGGTGCAATGGCCTAGCAGCTGGGCTTGTCAACTGGAAGGTTGGCAGTTTGAGACTTAAGTGCCACGGGATGGGGTGAGCCCCTGTTCTTGCCCCAGCTGCTGCCCACCTAGCAGTTTGAAAACATGCAAACGCAAGTAGAGAAATGCCACTTCGGTAGAAAATGAACAGTGTTCTGTGCCCCTTGACATATAGTCATGTTGTCCACATGACCACGGAAATTTCTTCGGATAACGTTGGCTCCCTCAGCTAGGAAAGGGAGATAAGCACCGCTCCCTAGAGTCAAACTTGACTGGGGAATCCTTTACCTTTACATACTGTACTACTGTATTTTTCGGAGTATAAGATGCTCCGGACTATCAAGACGCATTTACCTCTTTTGGGGAGGAAAACAAGAAAAAAAAATCTGCCTCTGCCTCCCAGCAATTTGCTTCCTTGCTGCAAACAGCAAACAGTGGAGGCCAAAAATGGGGTGCGCGGAGACGGCAATAGGCAAAGGCAATTCCTGCAGCCTGAAATTAGCTGATGGTCGGGAAGCCGATCCAATGGACAAACAGTTGCTTGTGCTAATCAGGCTGTTCTGAAACTGAAGCTGAAACGGGCTGTTTGCTGCAAGGAGGCAAATTCGGTGCATAAGACGCACCCAAATTTTCACCTTCTTTGAAGGCGGGGGGATGCGTCTTATACTCCGAAAAATATGGTATATACATGAACTACAGGACACATGAATTTATACTAACAAGATCAGATTCCTGTCTCAAACAATTGATTTCAATACTCCCTACTTTAATCTGTAGATGGTTGCTTTATTCTTTTTGTTTTTTTAAAGAAACTTAAAAATCAGAACGCATTCAGAATGAATCCAAGAGGCAGATGGAACCATCCTTTATTTTGACAACCATTTTTTTCTTTTCGTGCGGCAGTGTGCTCAACTGCAAGCCCACAATTGCCAGATTGAAAGCAAGTACCTGATGTCTCTACGGACTCTGCAGGGGCTGCCGGATTTGACTAAAGAACACATGGCATTGGTGACGGGACTCATTGAAGAGGCACTGCAATGGGATATGAAGGAACAAACCCTGATTCCTATCCAGCTAAGCCCAGTCAAGTAAATTACTAATAGGACCATTTGTGAAAGAGGCATGCCATGCCTACGGAGTGGATCAGGGGTGGGGAAGAAAGCAAGATTGGGGGCTTTTCTGCCTGTGTTGTAACATTGCACACCCTACCAAAAGGGGCGGAGCTTCCAGTGCCACAATGCTACTTCCAGCATTCTAATGGAAGCGACGAGAGTCTGCAGATTTATTTATTTAGTTAGTTAGTTAGTTTGTCAAACATGTATGAGATAACAGATATAAGTATAAACATGGATATGAACACAGGAAATGGGGATGAGTAAATGGGGACAGTAGGACAGGGATGGTAGGCATGCTGGTGCGCTTATGCACGCCCCCGCACAGACCTCTTAGGAATGCAGTGAGGTCCACAGTAGACAGTTTAAGATTAAAGTTATGGGGGTTTGAGGATGTAACAAGAGTCAGATGGGGTGGTTTGTATTTGTACCAGGCTCACTGTGGCTGGAAGCAAGAATTTCAGATTCATTCTTTCAACTGATGGCCCACTACGTGTCCTTATGCTGTTTTTGCAATAACGTAGGTTAAGTTGAGGTAAGATAACTTAGCTTTAGTTGCTGGTCGTCACTTGTGTATTCAAACAGCAGATAAATGTAGATCACTTTACTTGCCTTATTTTTTCAGAATTTTTTGGTCCATGTTATTATAATAGCTAGAAAAAAGTAGATCATTAGTCTGACTAATTTTTCTTGAAGTGCACAATTATCAAATGCTAGGCTTCCTTCCGGATCTCCAAAAGATGCCTCCAATTTTTTTAACATTGTTACAACGTTTGCACAGTATGCTTAAAGACAATTCACATTTTCACCACCAGCGTGGCCTAATAATTTGTCATTTCCCTAATTCTGTTCTTTCCACTGTTTAGTCAATATGATGATTATGGGTTTATGACAGTTCCTGAATATGAAGCTGCAGACTGGAAGCTCTTGGCCAAAATCCAGGCCCTGGAGATCAAATGCACCAATCTGAACAAGGAGACCACGGAGAAACCTCTCTCCGAGCGATGGAATAACCTTGGGGAACTGACTCCCTCCTCGGAACTAAAAAGCTTATTGCGGTGTGGTGTCCCAGCAGTGCATCGCCAGAGGGTATGGAAGTGGATTATCAGCCATCGCTTAAAGCAAATACGCTCTGCTGGTCATTACCACAATTTACTCAAGAAGTGTGAAAATGCTGAGCACCCAGCTTCCCAGCAAATTGAACTGGATCTGCATCGCACGCTGCCCAACAATAGACATTTTATGTCACCGACTTCCAAACTTATTCCCAAACTCAGAAGAGTTTTACTTGCATTCTCCTGGCAAAATCCAACCATCGGCTATTGCCAAGGGCTGAACAGGTGCCTACTTACGTTTCTTATACTTCTTCGTTTCAAATGTAGCAAAGTTTTTAAAAGAATCCTCTGGGTCTTCAGCGTTTTTTGTTGTTATTTTCATTTTGCTGTAATTTTCAACATTGAACATTCAGATTTGTGACCATCTGAAGTGTCACAGGTCTAATGTGTAATATGTTTACCTGCTTTAGTTATAATGGTGTCTTACTCATCCTAGACTGGCTGCCATTGCCTTGCTGATCCTAGAAGAGGAAGAAGAAGCTTTCTGGTGCTTAGTTCATATCACAAATAATTTAATGCCTCACGATTACTACAGCAACACATTAATAGGCTCGCAAGTAAGTCTGAGGCTCCCTTCTGTGCTGAGGAACAGGATAATTACAGAATTTTATACTGTGAGAAATAAGTAATTTTGAGAATTGCTTATATTATAGCAAAACCTATTGGAAGGATCTACAAAATAGTAGAGTTGGAAGGGACCTTGGAGGTCTTCTAATCCAACACCCTGCTCAAGCAGGAGACCCTATACCAGTGGTGGCTAACCTTTTTGCCATCACATGCCAAAGCGAGGAGGTCGCCCACATGTGTGCCCACACCCATAATTCAATGCACTCCACCCCCACGCACGCGACCCCCAGTGCGTGCCCCCCCCCCGCTTTTAGCATGTGATAGCACAGTGGGCCCGGTAGGCCCATTTTTCACTTTCCCCAGGATCCAGAGGCTTTCTAGGAGGCTGGGGAGGGCGAAAACAGCCTTCCCCACCCCACCCCACCCCACCGGAGGCCCTCTGGAGGCCAGAAACAGCCCATTTCCCAATTTCCAGTGGGACTGGAAGACCTAAAAATCAGCTGGCCGGTGCACACATGCGCGCTGGAGCTGAGCTACGGCAGTGCTCGAGTGCCCATTGATATGGCTCCATGTGCCACCTGTGGCACCCGTGCCATAGGTTCGCCATCACGGGCCTATACCATTTCAGACAGCTGTCCAGTCTCTTCTTAAAGGCTTCCAGTAGTGGAGCACCCATAATTTCTGAAGGCAAGCATTCCACTTACAGATTGTTCTCACTGTTAGGAAATTTCTCCTTAGTTCTAGGTTGCTTCTCTCCTTGATTAGTTTCCATCCATTGTTTCTTGTCTTGCCTTCTGGTGCTTTGGAAAATAGGTTGACACCCTCCCCCACTTCTTTGTGGAAGCCCCTCAAATATTGAAACACTGCTATCATGTCACCCCAGTCCTTCTTTTCTCTAGACTGGCCATACTCAATTCCTGCAACCATTCTTTATATGTTTTAGTCTCCAGGCCCCTAATCATCTTTGTTGCTGTTCTCTGCACATTTTCCAAAATCTCAACATCTCTTTTTATAATATGGTGACCAAAACTGGATGCAGTATTCCAGATGTGGACTTATTAAGGTTTTATAATGTGGTACTAATACCTCTGATGATTGTGACTTTATCCCTCTGTTTATGTAACCAAGGATTGCATTAGCTTTTTTGGCTGCTGTTGCACACTATTGGCTCATATCTAAGCGATTGTCCACTAGGAGTCCAAGATCCCTCTCACAGTTATGGCTTTTGACCATATACTGTATATGGATCTCATACACTATAGCTGATCTTATTGCAATAGCTGCAGTTTAAGACTGTATGTTTGTTTCAAAGTGCTGAAAATAATATTAAAATATTCTGTAAATGGCTCCAGACAGGAGTATCTAAAAGACTTCATTTTTCCAACTAGCTCTTCCTCTCTAAAAGAATTATCAACCTGTGAGACCATAGAAATACAGAATAGCCTTTCTAACGTAAGTGCTTATCACTATTGCTATTTTGCCAAATCCAGGTAGATCAAAAAGTTTTCAAAGACATCTTATCAGAGAAGCTTCCCAGGCTGACAGCGCACTTGGATCAACTTCAAATTGACCTGTCCTTAGTGACCTTTAACTGGTTCCTGGTTGTTTTTGTCGATAGTCTTGTCAGTGATCTCCTCTTCAGAGTTTGGGATGCTTTCCTCTATGAAGGTGCAAAGGTAAGAAAGTTATATTCATCCACAAAGTTGGTTAAATGTCTTTGTATATTTCCCAGCAGCTAGACCATTTTAGACCAATTTTCTGGACACCTAACATGTTTATTGAATCTTTACTATCTTTGTAAATTATTCAGGTGTGACTACATCCTTCCAGTAATGCACTACATGAAATCAACCAAGTTTTTTTTTGCCCCAGGTGATATTCCGTTACGCACTTGCAATTTTTAAATATAATGAAGAAACAATATTGAAGATTCAGGACAATCTGGAATTCTATCAATATCTTCGTTTTTTCACCAAAACTATCTGTGATGGCAGGTAAGAATGTTTTTAGAAGCCAAAGGCAGTGCAGGAAAACCAACATAGATCAAGTAGTTTATTGCTGAGGCAAATGGGAAGCTGTCGGGCTAACACCTGGACTAAAACGAGTCTCTGTTTCTTTATTAAGCCACACCAGTCCTAATTCCTCATGTTGTTTGTCTAAGTCTTGAAATAAACACAATGGTCAGATGGCAGACTCACTAACTCAAAGGAAGGGGCTTCTGCTTGTATGATGTGAAAAGGATACTTGAGCACCAATCAAGTAAATAGACTTTGTTAATGTCCTTTTTCCTTCTCATTTCAATATACTCACTGATGGGTTTTGAGTATTTTTCTAATTTGATTGACCACCAAATCTAATATCATGGGTGTCTCTGAGGGTGTGGCAAAGGGAGATTAATAATGATGATGGTATGATGGCATCTCACAAGTTTCACGTTGTGCATACTTGCATCATGTCAGGATGCAAGCACATAATGACAGCATTTGAGAGATAATGTCATTATCCGGATGACACTTCGGCATCATCGTAGTATGCTGCAGATGCTTGTGCCTAATATAAAGTTTCAATTAACTGCATATAAAAAAAGCTTCCCAGGAAATCTGAATTAGTGTGATCTAAGAGAGGCTTTTGGCAGAACAGCACAAACATGTTGCTCTTTGGACCGGCACTTTTGCAAAACTGCTATATTTTGAAGAAGGATATTTCTCTTCCAAATGTACTGTATGTTCAGCCAGAGTTACCAGGTTTCTATTTCTTGTTTGGCTCATGTAGTTCTCCTCTTCCAGAAAGCTGATGAGCATCGCCTTCGGTGATATGAATCCGTTTCCCATGAAGCTGCTTCAGAATCGACGCGGAGTTCACAGATTAAAAGTGGAAGCTGAGCTGAGAGAACTGGAGCAGCTAAAGGCCCAGTATGTGAAGGAACAGGCTGAACATGCAGCCAGCCAGCTAGATGGACCCGCGAGTGAGGAGGAAGAAGAGATGTAACTTTCATTTACTGTCTGGTCATCTCTAAACATTGCCTTTGTTTGAAACAGAAAGGCAGCAGTTATTTATGATAAACACTTGGCACCTGGTGCAATGAATGCAGATGTATTGGATAGTTTGCAAGTCCACCACAAATAAGGATATATCATGCCTTATTTTTATTACATCTTTTTGTGGTGCAGAATAAAATCCTGGATTGCATTCCGCTAGAGATTTTCTGCTTCTCTGACTCTAAATCAAAAGAATCCCCATAGAACTTAGTATGATGTACGAATACAGCCATTATGGTTTGTGAACCCTAATTTATGGCAGGCCTGCACAACTTGTGAAGAAGAAAGGACCACACTGATAAATTAAAAATAATTTCAGGCTGCATAGGCATACCCGATGCACCGATCAGCTAGCAGAGTGACAGCAAGGCTGGTTGTTGGCAGCATCACTAAAGCCTTGGCAGTGTGTCTTTTGGGGAAGCAACAGGAGGCCCTTCATGATGATGGTGATTTTTTGGTGGTAGTGAATTTATTGACCGTTTAAAAAATGCTAATGGACCTTTAAGGCTGCTTGCCAGGCCATGTATGGCCCACAGGCTGAAAATGCAGACTCATTTTGGTTTACTAGTATACCCATGGTTCATTCCAGTGTAGCTTTTTCAGCCAACCATGGGTGAAGCAAATGTGGATTAACCCAATGTATGAGCCATACTTTTATTATGTATATACCAAATTTCCCCTTTTTTGCTTTCCTCATTTTATAGCAGGCTTTCTAATCAATTGGCTTTCCTGCAGAGATTGGACTAGATCACTGTTTCTCAATCTTAGCAACTCTAACCTCATGTTGGTTGGGGAATTCTGGGAGTTGAAGTTCACACATCTTAAATTGCTGAGATGGGGAAACACGGAACTAGAGGATTCTTGGGGTCCATTCAGAACTACCATTCTGTGATTCTGTTAGACAACCCATGACCCCTTAGGGTTGTTTAGGAGATATTTCCTTACCACATTCATTCCTCAATGCCTTTAACAGTGGTGCAGTTTTTAATGTACTTGAACAGATCTTAAAAATTCAGGGATATATTTAGAGATGTTTCTGCTTTGAAAGTAACCCATATTGAACTGTACAGCACAGTCAAACATCCGGAGTTACCGACAGGAAAGATTTTATGGCATTTTATATTATGTTTTATAAACTTTCCCAAATTTCAATTCCATGGAAGTCATAGACCCTGGATTTTGGATACATTCTATAAGGTAGCTCATTTGAGGTACCTTGGTTCAAAAAACGTTGCCCTATGATGAACCATTCCACCTAGTCAAAGGTTACGGGAACAAGAGTAGTATATAGATAGATGAAGCCATATACTATAAATTTTAGTGGTATATAGATAGATGAATCAATGCTTTGTAGATTTCAGAATGGAGAGGGGAGAAAAGTACCTACACAATAAGGTTCTTTCTTAGTGATATTTGGTGATATTTTTTCAGCACTTTATCCACAAATTTTCATGCTTGGGGCATAGAAAATACAATCGTACGACTGGAAGAAGACCTTGGAGGTCATTTAGTCCAATCCCCTGTTCAAGACAGGAGGCCTTATATCATCTCTGTCAAATGGTTGTCCAGTCTATTTTTGAAAACCTCCATGATGGAGCACCCACAACTCCAGGAGGCAAGCTGTCCCATTGATTAATTATTCTCATTGTTCATAAGTAAGTAACAGTAACAGAGTTGGAAGGGACCTTGGAGGTCATCTAGTCCAACCCCCTGCTCATGCAAGAGACCTGTTCTAGGGATTTGAGCCGCCAAATTGTCAACCTTTCTGATCGACATCTTCTTTTCCCCCTTTTCTGTTACTAATAGATAATTGTAACACCCGGAATGCAGGTCCTCACCCAAAAAGATAAGAGTCAAGTGATGTATTTGTTAGATTAAATGCAAGAATGCAAAAGGCATGGGGTGAGGGTGATGGGTGCCGAGGTGTGGGTTGTCTCCCCCCACCTTTGCCCATTGTTCCATTTCCCACTACCAGCTTCTTCCTACAACAGCTTTGGTGGTATTTCCTGCTTCTTCTCCAACCCTGCACATCTTCCTAACCCTTGTAACCGTTCTGTACACCCTCCCCCAAATCTTTCCCAAATCTTTTCCAACTCATCCAGTCATTAAGATTGAAGCATTTTATTTATTTATTTAAATTGAAGGAGCAGCAAGTTAGATGTTTTGCTCTCCAAAAATCTCCCCCCCCCCGCCCCTTTAACAGAGTGGCCATAACAAAGTAGAAATACTCATTTTATTTTGAAAGTGATGGAAGACACAGGAAGCTGTTTCTGTACCACCTAAAAAAAATTGCATGAAAACTTGCAGAACTTTTATTGTTAAATTATCTTCAGTGTTGTACCTCCCCCTGCTGGTAAGTTATGGAACTGCAGCAAAAACCCTACAACTAAATAAAAAATAAAATGGCTTCATTCTCTGTTTGATCCCAACCTTGTCCATTGCACACAGCATGCTGTGCAAAGCCCATCCCTGTGGTCAAACAACAGTGGACATAGGAAGAGCTCTGGTGGCTCAGTGGACTAAGGCAGTTATTAACATCCACTTACATCTGCTGCCTGCAATTACTGCAAGTTCAAATCCCACCAGGCTCAAGGCTGACTTAGCCTTCCATCCTTTCTAAGGTAGGTAAAATGAGGACCCAGATTGTGGGGGCAATAAGCTGACTTTGTATAAATATACAAAAGTATGAAGGCTATTGCTTAACACATTGTAAGCCGCCCTGTGTCTCCGGAGAAAGGCGGCATATAAATCAAATTTTAAAAAATAAAAAAAGAATAAAGAATATTTCTTCATAGTCTGCTCCATGATGGATCCCTCTAAGGGGGATTTAAAATCTCAAGAATTGCTCTTGTTAGTTATCTCTCTGTGTATTTTAATGAGGTAGTTAATTAAGTGGGGTATATCTGTCATTCATTTCATCCTTCTCAATTATGTAAACATTTGCCAAGGACTCCAATCTGAAATCTCCCATTCTATGATTGGGGCTTAACTTAACAAGTGCAATTGTCTGTGCTCAAACTAGCATCCTGTCTGAGAATGGAAAAGACTACAGAAGACAGCCTGAGGCAGAACTTTCTGAGAAGGCAAAGCCCTGTGCAAGTCCTCGAGAATTGGTTAGGAGTACTGTGCACATTTCCCCCAAAAAATCAGGGGAAATTTAGCTCAATCTGCTGTAAGCACAACCTTTCTCTGCTTTTCCTTAAAACATATAGCTTCTATTTGTGTACATAAAAGCGCTACTACTTTAATGACTCAACTCTACGTGACTCTTAAAGCAGCAACATCCAGTCCTAAAAGGGGGGGTTGCTTTCACAAGGACCAGAGAAATGTTGTGTTCTTGTGAGATATGAAGCATTTCCTCCAATTTATTTTTGAAGCTTCCTCAGCCCAACTTATCTGTTGACTGAACAAAAACTTCTAATTGCTCTAGCAAATTGTCTTCAAAAGACTACTGCAGATGCAGATTTATGACATACATTTGTTGCTGGCTTAAACCAGATCCAGAAGAGAGACAGTAGAATGAACTGATTTTCCTGTCTGGCCAACACTTTCTTACTTGGCATGACAGATGAATAGTATTTTATTGGTGGCAACTACCAAAAGAACCCAGAAAGTGGATGCAAAGCAAAATTACCAAAAGCCTCCATATCAGGCTCAGTATGTTACAAAATCTATCTGAAAACAACGTAGAAGCAGAAACTAGATGATATTACTAAAACCAGGTTGTGTGCTTTCCTTGTAACCAGCCATACCTGATTCTGTATGCTGCTTTGTTGTTTCTTGTCAGGGCATTGACTGTTTCTGAGCAACCAGATCAGAGCTTTCCGATGATGCTTCCTTCTTTCCAGAAGTTTCTAATGTTAAGGAGCTTAAGTCCTCTGCTTTCCAATAGCAAAACAGGCTCTGCTTTGTGTTCTTCTTTACCTGATGCAGAGAATGGATTCTTAAGAGATAGGCCCCGTAATGTTTGTGGCCCAGTGCACTTTCAGTTCAGAGTTGTTGGATGGAGAGAAGACTACTACCCATCTTCCTGATACGATGTTGCTTTTCTCCCCTGTTTGTATTAAGATCCATAGTTGCATATCTTTGTGACTAACAAGGTTTTTTTTAAAAAACAAGTTTTAAATAAACAAATTATACTTCATGTGTGTCTTGTTGGTCTGAATGAATTTTGGCCTGCTTCTTTGCAAGTTCTTTAGAGTGACATGTACTGGTCTTGTGCCCTTCTTTTCTGATTCATAAACTGAATGGCCTTCTTTTCTTATTCCATCAAAGCAAAGCTAAATTTATTGTTGATTAATCCCTCATGATTTCCATTTAAAAGGAAAAGTGGAATGTAAATGTAACAATACCGACAATATTGTCATTTAAATGCATTGATTTGATTTATTAAACTAAAGACTCTTATGTTTTTTTAAATTCCCCTTTAAGCCAAGATGAGTATTTTGTACCATTCCTTGAGATATGTGGGGAGGAGGGTGGAGAAAGGTACTGACTTCTAGAGCTCATTAAAAGCCTGAATTAGGTTTCATTCACAGTTACCTTAATCTTTGCTTTCAGGTGTAGGTTGAGAAATATAGGATTATCTTTCAAGAACTGCTTTATAAATAATTCTCATTTAATGATTATTCATTCAGTGACCATTCAAATTTACAACAGCACTGAACAAAGGATTTATGATTAGTCCTTGTTATTCTAGCCATCACAACACACCCATAGTCATGTAAACAAAATCAAGGCCCATACACATTTACAACTGCCACTGCCCTCCCTCAGCTGATCTTTGTTAGCTTCGCCTATGTCTCCTCAGTTGGGGTCACCACCTTGGCCTCATATGAGGGAGGCGCCTTGGAAATGTCCTGCAGGCTCACAGGTGGGTGCACCACTACCAACTGGTAGTGGTGCACTTCTTCTTTTGTGAGCCAGCTGGGACTTCTTTTCATGACAGGGGGCTCTATATGGCATGTTAAAAAAAGGCCTCAAATGCACCATTGCAAAAGATGGAGCCAATCGATAGCGGCATGTATGGGGCAGGGGCAGCTGGCAGTAGTTGGTAAGTGGGCAGCCAAAAGGGTAGAAATGGCAGCAAGATACCGTAGTTAGATGGGGGAAGTTTAAATGGAGGCAATCCCTTATATCTTCCAAGAATGGGTTTCCATTTGGATGGGTCTTCGCCTAAAGACCATACGAAATTCTCTCAACAGCAGTGAGTGGGATTGCCAGAATTGCATCAATAAGTGGACAGTCAATGTGATGTTTCTCTTAAGAATCACATCATTTAGTGATGGTGTTGCTGGTCCTGATTAGGGTCATTTAAATCAGGATTACGTGAATAGGAACAGAGATCATGGACTCATGTAAAGCAGAGACTCATGTATTTGTGGTGGCATCAACCACACAAATGCAGATTAGTTATTTCTGAAAATCCTTTTATTGTTCATATACCAGAGGAAAAATACTTTTGTTTCAGCTTATTTTGTTTGTTTGATTTGGTTGTTATACATTATCATTCCATGCAGCCATTTGGATAACAAGACGGTAACATACCTGATTACCTCTTACTACTGTTTTCTACAACTAACTTGGGTCACACCTGAAACTGAACGAAAACTGAAGAATAATAGCAACAAAAACTAATAAACTCACCTGTAAAATAAATCTTTTAAAAATTACTTATACTTGCAAGCACTTGTGCATGTTTAGTAGTAAATGTTGTTCATTAATTTTACATTCTGTTAAAAAGTATTAACTATTGATAGGTTTTTTTTTCCTGATTATCAGTCAAAGCATTAAAAGCTTGGTTGCCAGCCTGAGAAGTGCTGCAGTGACCTCTTGTGCTCAGCATTGGAACTACGTAGTTACCGTACCTAAAAAAACTACCGTAAGGATAAGATTAAAAATCTACATACTTTTTCCCCCCCAAGAAGAACAGATGTAAGCTCATAAAGCATGAAGACATATCAGTGGTGAAATTCAAAAAATTTCCCTACCGGTTCTGTGGGCGTGGCTTGGTGGTCATGTGACTGGGTGGGCGTGGTGTGGTCATGTGACCGGGAAAATCCCACTTTACACAAAAATAACAAAAGCTACACGACTGACTCACACGCAATGCAGAAGCATCTGGACTTCACACAAAATAGCCCTTGCAACAAGCAGGAACAGGAGCAGGTTCCAAATTCCATCACTATTGGTTTGCTCATGCGCAGTACTTCTGCATATGCGCAGCACTTCTGCACATGCGCAGAAGCATCCGGGCAGGTGGGCAGAGCCAACCGCCGCCGCTACCAGTTCACCCGATCCAGTGCAAACCGGTAGCAACCCACCACTGAGCAGGAACCTCACAGAGTCACAGAGAGCTCAAAAACAAACTATCACACTTTACACAAAAATACCGGTTTGGGCAATAGGTAGTAAAAAAATGCTTTAAAAAGTAAAAAAAAAGTTCCCATGGAGCGGCACAGCTGATTGTCACAGCTGATTGTCGGAACCCTTTTAAAACTTTTTTTAGCATTGTTTTACTACCTATTTCCTGAAACCAGTAGTTAAAAAATGCTTTAAAAAGTTTTTTAAAAAGTTCAGACGATCAGCTGTGCTGCGTGATCATCTGAACTTTTTTTTTTACTTTTTAAAGCATTTTTTTACTACCGAACCGATAGCATTTCACCATATGTGTCTATTCTGACTGTATACACATTCTTTTAGTTTTTGTGACTATTGGAATGCATTACTATTGGCACCCTGAAATGGTGTTGTGTGGTGCTAAAATGATTCTATTTAAAATATACTGTATGTGTGAGAGACCAAAATAGTAGCCCCACTTTTTCTCTAATATGCAACCTTTGACTTCTATAAGAAAAAAGAGTCAGAATGGTGTAGCGACTGAGGTGTTATACTAGCACTAGGAGGAACTAGGTTGAAGTCCCTCTCAGCCGTGTCGATCCACAGATCACTTACCTTATAACTGTCCATCTGATTTTTCCTGAATACCACCGAATTGCATCTTGTTGCAAAGGCCCAATGTTAAACCTGTCAAGATACTTTTGAACACCTATCTTAGTATTTCTCCCCATGTTTGGGTCATTTGCAAATCTGATAGTATCCCTTCTCTCCCATCATCTAAGATTTCTGAAAATCATTGATTTTCACCGTATCCTGCACAGAAACACAAAGTGGGAAAAATGCTTCCTACCTGACTCTAGATAAAATAGACAAATCTGGTCTGGGATTTCAAGGGTTTCCACATCATATTCCTAAGTGTGATGTTCAGCAGACTACCTTGGATTTTATCGTTATGCAAAGTCTGTAGGTGATATAACAAGAATTTGGTATACACACATTGCTAGGAATAATGCTGCTTTCGTACTTTATTTACTTATTTTATTTCTATAGCTACTCATCTCAACAACTAATGAGCGGCATATATCATAAAACATAAAAACAACAAAAACAATTAAAACAGTACACGATTAAAATATATGGCATCAAGTAGAACTGTTACTATGGATGTTAATACAGCCAGGAAATGGGCCCTTAACCCACTCAGGGCCAAGATCGGGCATACAACCAAGTCTTCACAGTCTTGTAAAAGGTCAGGATGGCCAGGATCATGCTGATATTTGAAGACAGCATATTCTAGAGGGCAGGTGCTATGGCAGAGAAGGCACGTCGCTTGGTTCCTGCCAGTCAATATTCTTTGGCTGATGGGACCACAGCATGCCCAACCTGCCTGATTGAATTGGATGGACAGAAACACCTAGGAGAAGACAGTCTGTTAGGTAACCCGGCCCCAAGCTATGAAAGGCTCTGAGTATGATAACTAGAACCTTGAATTATACCTGAAAACATACTGGCAACCAATGCAGCTCACAAAACAGTGGTGTTACATATATTAAATACCTGACATCCTTTACTACCTGTACAGCTGCATTCTGCCCTGGTTGAAATTTTAATTTTTGTTACCTCTCGAATTCCCAGCTGCTGCTGCTGCTGCTTTTAATAAATCTGACTACTTTAGGCAGGTTTAATTCCTTCCTTTGTGATTAGAAAGAATTGGGACAGAATTGTCTAGTGTGCATTTCCTCAGCTTCAAAGACAAGCAAGTCTGATTCTACAAATAATGGTACTGTGTGAGACCTGAGAAGTTCTCCCAGGAGATCTTTCGAAGTTTTGTGGGAAACACCCAGAACTTCAGAGTATGCTTTTAGATCTGCAATCTAAATTCAGCTTCGTGAGATGTGAGAGCTAAAGCAGTGGAGGACAAATCTGACTCCCTGTAGACTGCTTCTTCAGAAGATGTCTTCCATAAGCCCTTGACCCAGAAACAGAAAGTGGCACTGTAATAGCTAACACCAATATTAGGACAAGCTATCCTTACAATAGCTTATTGATTTATCTTCGTTTGCATACACAGAGCTAAATAAATCATCATCCTTGCCAGTAAGTAGCAAGTTGATAGTTACCAAAATAATTAATGCTACTATTTAACATCACCCATCTTTATCAAGGTTAATAATTTACTATTCTTTATCTTGACCTTTGTCATTGATGATTGCATTTAATGAGGGCACGTTACTAGCCCAGGTTAAACTTACTACCAAAGATAGTGTGGATAAAATATTATTTAATCAAAACTAGGTCCTTATTTTGCTAACCCCAAAGATGGAGGTTTTGAGGCAGGTATTAAGAGGTTTCAGATCAACCAAAGAGACCAATAATTTTTAAAAACTTTTCAACCACTGGTTTTGTTGAGCTGTTTATTTCAACCCTTTGTAACACTATTTAATAGTTCTATGTGTTTTCCCTAAAACTGAAGACAACCCAGTCCCCTAGACGAGTAGACTACAAGTCAATTCAGCCCAAGGTTATAGTTCAAAATATTTACCGTATATACTCGCGTATAAGCCGAGTTTTTCAGCCCGTTTTTCAGGCTGAAAAATGCCCCCTAGGCTTATACGCGGGTCACGAAAAAAATGACTTTTTCCTGCAAGCTAGGAAACAGCGGGAGAACGGGGTTTGCTTACCCCGCCCACTCCCAATCTATTGGGACTGCCTCCTGAGTTCCAGCTGATGGCTAGAGGGAAAAAAAAACTTTAAATTCTTGCCTCAGGGCTTCAAAAGCCCCCCCCTACAGCTGATCAGGGTTAAAAGAAAACAAATGAGAAGATCGGTGCCAGCTGCAAAAAGGTGCCTGTTGCAAAGAGCACATTTTTTTTTCTCCTTGTGCTGAAACCAAAAGCGAAACTAAAACAGCTTGTTGGCTTTGCTGTTTGCTAAGGCAGATTTCTTTTCTATTTCCTCATCAAAAAAGGTTGGTGCAAACAATGGGAAATTTATGGCAAATGGCAAAAGAGGGAGTTCAAGATTTTAAAACACAAAAGAAAAAAAAGCTCTATTTAAATAGGGAATTGTAATAATTGAGATATTATTAATTGTATATTGTGTTGAAAGCAGAAATGGTTAAGTTGTGGTTTGGAAGAATATTGGGGGAAATTATTTGGTTTATTATTATTGGTAAATATAATTAATTTATTTGTAAGAAATTGGATTGCATGGAAATAATTGGAATATTCATGTTCATATTGATTAATATACTAAAAAGATAGTTATATAACTAATTGATTTATATTAAAATGTTGAATTTGTATTAAACAACTGTAATATTACATAATTAACCAATGTGAGGATGGATATAAAAATAGATGACAATGGGAAGGGGTATAATATAGAATAGAAGTGAAAAATTGAATTTGATTAAGATTAGAGATGAGGATGAAGGGTAATATTGGTTTTTTAAAAAATAGATGAGGAATAAATATGGCAAAAAGGAAATATAGAAATTGTAAATTTAAGTGAAATGACTAAACACTGTTTAAATTTGTGAACCGGCCAAATATTCTGTTCAAAGAAAATACATTGTATGTTTGTATGTGTGTTTCTAATTATTGCTATTTATTCATATTTGTTCTCTTTTATTCTTTAAAGTTTAACAATTCATTCTTTATCTTAATATCTTTATATGTGTTTGGGGTTGGTTTTCTTCCCTTTCATCTTTTTTATTGTACAGCAATCTTTCTCCTCAAACCTACCACCTCTTTTCTTTCCTTCTTACTTTCTCTCCCCCCCCTTCTTCTCCTCCCTACTTCCTCTTCCTTTCTTCTTCTCCTCCTCTCTTCCTCCCTCTCCTTTTATGCACATTGACTACTCAGAGGGCTGAAAAAGTTATTTTTGACTGGTCCTCGCATTTGTGACCAGTCCTTGAACTTACGACTGTCCTCACATTTTACGTTTTGGCGCTATCTTGTCACCATGGTGAAGAGAAGCAGTTGTGAAATGAGTGACACCGTTTTTAAGAATGCTACAATGGGCATAAATGATGACCAGTCATAAGTGCGAAGACCGGTCAAAAGTGCGAGGACCTGTCAGAAATAACTTTTTTCAGCCCTTTGAGTAGTCCTTTTGTGCACATGGACTACTTAGAGGGCTGAAAAAGTTATTTTTGACTGGTCCTCACACTTGTGACCAGTCCTCGAACTTCTGACTGGTCCTCACATCCTCACATTTATGCCCATGCAGCATTCTTAAAACCATGTCACTCATTTCACAACTGCTTCTCTTCACCATGGTGATAAGATAGGGCAAAAACATAAAATGTGAGGACAGTCGTAAGTTCGAGGACTGGTCACAAGTGCGAGGACCAGTCAAAAATTACTTTTTCAGCCCTCTGAATAGTCCATATGCACAAAAGGACTACCCAGAGGGCTGAAAAAAGTGATTTCTGACAGGTTCTCACACTTTTGACCAGCCTTTTTTTATTTTGAAATATACCAGTAGTCGCTGCATTTTCCACCCCCGGCTTATACGCGAATCAACAAGTTTTCCCAGTTTTTTGGGGTAAAATTGGGGGGGTCGGTTTATATGCGGGTCGGCTTATACACGAGTATATACGGTACTAGGTACTGTATTGTTCTCACATATATTACACCATAATCTTTAGAGCAACTAAATAAAGTGCAATATGATTTTCGATATTATAGCAGTATACCTGAGAAGAGATGAACCGAACAAATAGAGTTGTCACTAATATGTGATTTCACCGTTCTCTGTTCACATTTTTATCCATCCTAAAACTTATGGCAGTTTGCTGTTCTCATATGGATCACGGTAGTTCTCCTTTGTATCCAATTTGAGGAATTTACCTTTTTTTGGATAAAGCTGTTCTACACTATAGTATAACACTGTGTTGAAGGAGTGAATGGAATAGAACAACGTGAGCAATGCAGTCAGAACCATTTTGAATCTACCATTTGAAGACCTCTGAATTGGCAAATTATGTGTGAATTGATCTGGAGTAGCTCAGATCAGTTTCATAATCTGAGCTACTCCAGCCTTGACTTTTTGTCCTACTTCTGATAAATGGTTATATAATTTGGACTTTATCACTGATAAGTTTGAAGCAGCAATAAATGCACTTAAGGAATCACTTTGGTATATCTATTTGACTTGGAGGAAATCTCTATTTAAATGTAAACCATTGTGTAAACTTCACAAAGAATTCTTTCTATTTTGGTCTAGAAATGTCATGATGGTATCTGATAAATTTTCTTTAAGAAATGAGTAACAGTGCCCATTTTTCCAAGATATTTCTTAGTGATAGAGGTAATATACTTCCTGTTTTGTTTTATTTTTTAAACAGGAAGGTATGGGAATCTGTGAAGTGCCTTTGTGTGAGAAGGACAATGCAGTTTTTTCCCCTTCTGCACCGAGTCTACAGACTGGGGGCCCACTTTACTAACAGGAGGTACTATTGTATTTTTACAGTGAAGTCTCTGGATAATGACAATCAAAACAATTCCCTTACACTGTCTTGCCAAGTGACTAGGGAATAAAGACATTAAGGCATATGGGTTATGGGATCCAGAATGCCAAGAAAGCTTACAAACAGATGAGGAGGAAGTATGAGCAGCATTTTTATTTATTTATATTTTGGTTACCTGAGCAGGTAACGTTTATGCAAAATGGAACTTTTATAAAACTTTTATAAAGCAACACCTAAAAAGTAACATGTAGGGTATTAAATATGTTTGCAATTTGTTGTTTTCATTTATGAAGTCTCAATATGTTTGTGAAAATTGCCCCTGATAAAAGTTTGCTCCTAGGCTGAAAAATGTGTCCAGGTGCTTCTCACCTGGAATGAAAAAGGATCAAATTGCAGGACGAATACATGAAGGAAGAGGGAAAGGGGGGGAAAGGAAGGGGAAGCCTGAGCATCTCAAATATGCATAAAATTGAGATCTTCAAATAGAGGCAAGAAGATGGAAGAAAAAATACAATGTATGAACTGGTATATAGACATAGTGGAAGCAAGGATGACTTGCAAGACTAAGATTATTGAAAGGTATTGAAACTAAATAATATAATCTAATATAAACTAGATTAAAATACATTTCTCTACTTATTTGTCTCACCACCTGGCATAAATGCCACAAGGTTAATTACATGGGAAGCTGAAGGACATTGTCTAAAACAGGATTACCCAAAGTACTCGATATTGACACACAAGGATAAATGGGACTATTGTTGTTTCTATGCTGCTTTTTCTTCATAGTACTATTAATTAAAGTAGTATTTAATAATTATTTTCATATTGATAAATGTTTTGGAGTTGATGAACAATATGAAACTTCATGAAGGGGTCAATAAGCTAGTGAATTTGGGAATTGCTTCTCTAATATAAAATACAGGAAGTTCAAAGTGATAATATTAATTACAAATTTAAATGGATACATATTTATAAAGCATTTACAAAGTTTTCAGAAAGATAGTCAGTGATGCTTTCATTAGTTTTTTCCCCCCCTTAACTGCAGGCTAGCATGAGAACCTAAAATATTTAATATTCATATTACTAAAATATTATTTAAAGTGTTTATTTTTTGTAGTAAGAAAAAAGATGTAAGAATAGCGTAAAATAGTATGGGATGCAAGGCTGTAATTTTCTAAGTGGGTTTATTGCATTGATAACAGTTAACTGAACAAATTGAACATTTTAAGAGGGTTATAGGCTTTTAAAAAACAATCTTAAAAATGAAAGAGGAAAGGACTGAATGGTGTGGTAAACAGAGATGAAAATCAAGACATCAGATCCACAATCAATTTAGATTTGCCTACATATGTTGAAAAAACATCACTTAATACGATGACATGTTCAAGGGATTAAAATGATTTCAAACAGCTTTAGGATTTAAAAGAAAATGCCCTTCAGAAATGAGCTTGTGTGCAATCAACTGAATACTCTCCTACAATCATTTGAAGGAGGCTTACTTGCTTAATAATTTGGGAAAAAATCAAATGCCATTCTTGCACACTCACACTGTTACTGTATGTTTCAGCTTTCTTGGGTTCAGGTGGATGCCCAATTCACAATGGCTTTCCTGGCACAAGATGGGAAGTCCTATTCTCAACCTGAAGCTAATCCCAGGTAGAAATTCTGAACTAACTTCTTGGGAGTTTTCCAGTAGAATTTCTGGGCAGGGCCTGAAATGGAAAATGAAACATTCATCTCTTCAGCTGCAAAGCCAAGTCAAATGAATAGCTCAGCTGGTGCATACTAGTTTCAAACATCTAGATATTTCACAGAGGAAGTGGAGAAGGTAAAGGAGAAGTAAACTCCAGATACTAAAAAAAATAATGGGTAGAGGGCTAAACGAGAAGTAAAACACGGAAGATTCTATCCACCCCAGTCCCCAACAAATGCTATATTCCATTTAACAATAGTCTGAGTTAGTTAGGGAGGTATGATCAGCAGGGTAATGGGGAGGGAGATGTTTAAAACAATCATAGAATTATAGGCCTGAAAGGGACCTTGGAGATTGTAGGAAGAAAAATCTGGTCTGGTTCCAAGCGGGGAGAAAGGCACTGGAAATAAAATGGAGGCTGATTTACTGCAAGGAAAGAAGGTTTATTTGGTTTCCAGAAATTTCAGTGACAGCAACAATGTTTCTGGGGTGGCTGACCAAATGGCTAAGTGAGTGGGTGGATCTTTACAGGGTGATTGAGATGCACCAGGGGGTTGTGCAATGAGGTGAGCCTTCTGTCTTTTGCTATTCTAATAGTGGTAGGTAAACTATTATGTCCTAAAGGTCATGTCCTGTCATTAGAGGTGGGTGGGGAATGTAGATTTTAGGAGTCTTTGTTTATCTACCTTTAATCCTTTCTGGGGGAGCTGGGCTGAAGGCTTGTTCATGAATAGTCTGGGCACAAAATATCAATCTCTAAAGACTTCAGGCATCTGCTGGAGACTGTTTCAATAGCAGGAAGACTGGGGCTGCTTTTTGCCTTTAAGAGCATGTTTCTCTATTTCTCTTTTGGGAAAATATTCTGTCCTGCCTCTTTTACTATTAAGAATAAAGAATAAGTTAGCTAAATGCTGGAAGTGCCACCAGATACCTGGGTCCTATTATCATATGTAGTGGACATGTGTAGAAGCAAAAAAACACTGGACAAAAATGCATACATGGCTGGAAAAGATGATAAAGCAGCACACTGATTTAAAACCAGAAATATTTTTGTTGGGAATTTTACCTGAAACTTTGAATAAAGAGAATGCATATTTAATTATTCATGTATTAACTGCAGCTAGAATTGTATTTGCACAAAATTGGAAAAGTGAAGAGACCCCTACTGATGAAAGGTGATTAGGAAAATATTAGAATGTGCAGAAATGAACAGATTAACACTTGCAATTAAGGAGAAAGAACAAATGGAATATTATACAATTTGGGAATTATTTTATCAATGGTTAGAGAATAAAAATGGAAGTTGGTAATAAAAGAAAGATTAAAGAAGAGTAGAAAATATAAGATAGAGATGGAAAAAATATGGTTGTTATGATTATTATGCTTATTATTATTGGATTCTTATTAGAAGATACGTTAAGAGGGAAAAATGAATAGGTTTACTATGTTCAATATTACAATTGTAAGATCAGAGAATTAATATCAATGTAATGAATGCTGTTGTAAATTTTGATTAAAGAATATTTTAAACTGGGGAGGGGGGGCTTCCTACAAGATCTTCTAGTCCAACCCCCCTGCCCAGGGCAGGAGTCCTTATTGGAAATGGAAGTGCATATGTACACTTACAAGCATGTGTGCCTGTATGACTCAGCCCAGATTTGGAGGTGATGGTTAACAGTACAGTTTCCATTCAATGGAGATTCACAAAACTCTTCCATACAGAATATGTAAAAGTCGATTAACGTTCTTAAGCAGCATCAGAGCCTGGCAATGGCCAGTTTTGTATTTAATTAAAATTACTTCACAGTCCTGAGACAGCACATTAAGGAAACGCCTAGTTCTTAGGGCTGGGAAAGTCATAGCCTATGCCCAGAGAAAATTCAGAATACGGGATGGGCAGCCTACAGCGGCAGATTGAGATTGCACGGATTAAGCTTGTTTTCCTCTTCATAATTAACCAATCCAGGAATACCGAATCAACAGCCTTGTCCAAGATTAGATAAGAAGCAGAGTGCAGCCTTGGATGGGAGACCACAAGCAAATTCTGGGCGTTATTTTGTTTTTAACAAGCTCTGCAAAAGCGTACAATGGCAAACCATTGACATAGCGGGGCAGAACCGCACAGCGATGCCCAGAAAGTCAACAGGAAAGCCCTGCGGAGAACTGACTTCGGAAACTGCAAAATGTTCTGCCTGGCTCTTATTTCTAAGTCGCGCGCGCGTGTGAACGTGTGTCATTATCAGCTGCAAAATTGATTTTTTTTAAAAAAATAAATGTATTTCTGAACGCGTCCTCCCACATCAAGCGCTTTTTCTGGAGAAGCCCGCTTTCCCCCGCAAAGGTCTCCTCAACCTGCCTTCCCCTCCCTCGGCCGCAATGCCCTCGCCCTCCCCCGTCAAAGCGTCTCGCTCGCGCACAAAAGGGGAGGGGAGGGGCGAGTAAGCGGCCTTCGGTTCCTTTCTCCTCTGGCTCCGCCCCCTCGCTTTCCCTCTCACTCCCAGCTCGCTCGTACGTGTGCATGTGTGTGTGTGTGTGTGTTCTGCAGTGACTTAGCAAGCGTGCGCCCTGCCTATCGAGCGCGCTTGCTGCAAGCGGGCGGATCTTTCATATTAGAAAGGCTGTCTTTTTTTTTTTCTAAAGCGGGTGGGAGATTAAAAAAAAAAAAGATTCTTCCCTGATTTTTTTTTCTTTTAAACTGGCGTCTTGCGATGCTTTGCCTACGAAGCTGCGTCGCCAGACGCGGTCTAGTGAATGAACGGGATTCTTTGATCGCGCAGCGACACCTGTAAGGGGAGAGGGGAGGGAAAGCGTAGGCGGAGGTGTGGTGCAGACGGGCTCTGAGATCTTTGCTGCAGAAAGACAAGACTGGTACCAGACGGGCACCCAACATAAAAACATTTTTTTAAAAAAAAAATCCAGCCTGCATGACCGTCACGAAGGTAGGAAACCGTTGCAAAAAAAAGGAGGAATTAAGACGATGAACCTGCTCTTGAATAATGTCCGAAGAATTAAACTGCCAGGCTTTTTTATTTTTGCGAGCTGTAAACAAGAGCGGGCGATTTCACATCTCTCTTATAATACTCTGTAGTTATAATATTCTTGGCGCGCTATAATAATTGTTAAGTTTAGAGAGAGCTTCTGCTCTTGGAACTGAATAATATTCGCGAGGTGGATAAGACTGCATCATTCTGCAACTGAAGGGCGGGGTGAAGAAAAACAATCATGAGAAAATCCTAGTCCTTGAATTTACATATATTTGGTCCCTGCGGTTATCACAAAAATATGGGTCTTATTTGTAGAGACTCGTGGTAGATTCCCCATCCCAGCCTTTTCTAAAGAGGAACTGTCTATCAGGAAGTTCTTGGGTAAGAAATGTTTCTCTTCCTGGAAAAGAAAGACATATTTTCTATTATAGTCTAGAAATTAGAGCAATCAATTAGATGCATTGATCTGTATCTGCATTCTTGCAGATCTGACAAGAACTAGAGTTTATTTTTCACCATTGTTGTGCTTGGAGATGAATAACATTTGTTTCTAGCATCAGGAAGTGAAGAGGGTCATAGTTTGTAGAGGTTTCTTGAATTGGGTGGAGCAGGGAATTAAGTGAAGTTGGGCAGTGCTGGCAGAGTCTGCTCATTGCTTTTCAGACCGGTAGCTTTGCATCGTTGCCTATGACAAGGTAAGAATTTCCTCCAGGTAAACAGCCGGTGAAAAATCATTTGCTATTGGAAGTAAATTCTCCTTTTTACTGTGTCTATCACAGTTTGACAAAAAAGGACAGTAGCTTTCATGGACATATCTTGAATGTTGAAATATTGACTTATTTTCAGAACTTTAAAAAAAGGGAATGCTAGCTGATGGACAGCCTTGGTCAGCTGGTTCAGTGGTTAGGTCAACAAAACAAGATTTAATGCTGATACATTTTCCCATTTTAGATTTCCTATCTATCTATCTATCTATCTATCTATCTATCTATCTATCTATCTATTATTTATTTATTTGCAAAATTAGATACTCAGTGTTTATTATATGGCTGATAGAGAAATTTTCTCCCATCAAGTATCTCTTAGATATGTCAGACTACAATTTTCATAATCCTAAACCAGCAAAGATATGTGGCTGGGAAGAGAATTTGTTTATTACAGTTATTATATCCCAGCTTTTGGGATAACAGTTTTCCCAAAGTGGCTTGCAAACAGTGTAAACAATTGTAAATGAAAATACAATACTACACCCCCTTCTCTTCTTCTTCCTCTTCCTTAAAAGACGTTTCACTGACATATTTGAGGGAGACCAGATGAAGGCTGATCTAAATAATGGGATTTGTTGGAGGTATACCATAGATAAAGCTGTTGACAAATGCAGTAGAATATGTTTATTGCTCAGCCTTTGCCCTGGGGTTTTCGTGCAGAAGGAATGTTGATGTGACTTTGTCCCTGGGTCCAAAGAAGCTACGCTGAAGTGTGCAAAAGGATTGCTTTTTCTTTTAATTGTAATGAGACTTTTGCTGAAAGAAGGACTCACATTAATCATGTTTATAATTTATAGATGATGCAAAATATTTTTGTGCTATGAGAAACTATTTTGTGCTATGAGAGGTAGTTGTTGAAAGAGAGACCTTGCTTAGAGTCTGTGGAGGTGACTATTAACTGTCACTTAGCAGCATTGGAAAACATGTGATTTATCTGAACCCTGAAATGTTGATTTGGTCCCTGTTTAGCCCAACATATTGGTTCCAGCACTGAGCACTTCTCCTTGAAGTTGATAAGCAAAATAATGAAGGTAATAGCCACCTACTACATTTACGGTTTGCCATTTCCTGCACTTAACTGGAACTTCAGTAATAGATCTAAGAAATGTTAATTTCTTTCTTTGTTAAGACATACAATGTTCTCACTTCTCTTTTTCTTTATATATCTTACTTCCAGAGACTTGTGGCACAATAATAACCATTATCAGAACATAATACAGCAATCCAGTAAAGTCTTTCATAAATAAAGCTTAGATGCTTACATCAAAATATGTTGTTTATGAAGTTGAATCTTCATTTCTTGAATTCCTACTGCTCTTTGGTGATTCTTGGCTGGCTGCTTTTTCAGATCCCCAAACTGTCTTTTCCAAACTCCCTGCTTCTTCAGCTCTTCTTTTGGCCCATCTGTTGTCTGTGCTGGTTTCTATGGATTCTGAGCAACTGTTCTGATGCAGGGCTAAAATAGCAAGGCTTCATCATTGTGACAGAAAGGTGGCTCAGTCATTCATCTCCACTATTATCCTTATTCTCTTCATATCCTCTCCTCCAGAAATATTGGCTTTCAATTCCATAAACCATAATCTGTAGGGCTTGGAAGACACATTGTAGAAGGCTTCAGTTCAGCTTATCCACATATGTCATCATCTGTTCAAATAGTATTTCTGGAACTTGCTCAGGATTGAACTCAGTAAACCTCAAGGGGAAGGGTGTTCCACAGTTTTCTGGAGTAGCTACAGATAATACAGTTTTGCATGGTTACTTGATGTCAGCTTAGGCAATTCCAGATGTTTTGTTTTCCCAGCTATGAGACCTTATTATGAGGACTCTTACCAGATTTGTATAATGGTTTCTGTCATGTCAGTACTAAACTTGCTAATACTTTCAGACTAGCGTAAATCAGTAATGTTTGGCTTGCTCAAGATCCACACCATTGGCTGGGATAACCAGCCATATGTTGCTCTTGCATGATTCTACCTTCCTCCAGAGATCTAGTAAAGAGGGGAAGGGCACCCGTAGGGAGGAATTCTCTACTATTCTCGACAATTAAACTAGGCTAGCCCGGAGGATTTTCTGAAATCCGCTAGAATCAAGAAAGTTCTGTTGCTTTTGGAGGTATGGATCAAAGACTGAGCTGTCTCTTAACCATGTACTTGCTAAGTTATCAGTGGCAAGCTGGATATTATTATAGCCACAAAAGCAGTGCCATATAACACTGATTAATATCATTAAAATATTTGGATCATATTCTTCATTTCATAGTCACCAGGCAGTCTTTTAAACATGTTTTAAAATCCTAGTGGGATATTTAGTAAAAAAAAAAAAGCATCAACTAAATCAATTAAAGGCAGCAAACACATCACATATTCAGCATGCCAGCTTAATAAATTAGTTTCAAATGTCTAGACAAAAATCTGATTTGGACATGGTGCTTAAAAGAAATAGAGTGTCAGCATTGATCGGGTGGCTTCTCTTCAGAGTCTGTGCGCCACAGTAGCAAAGGCATAATACTTTTTCATCTTTGGCCATTGGAGTGGGAATTCTGGGTGTTGCAATCCCAAAGCATCTGGAAAGTCCCAGTCTCCTCAAAGGTCTAGTGAAACATCCTTTCGATAGTGAATTTATAAATGTTAGCTGTGCAATGAAAACAAATAGATTTATAAACTTTGGTATAAAATGGTTGCTTCCTCACAGCTAGTTCCCATCTGGATCTGTTGTGTATGGAAGTTTGATTTCATAGGTAGCTTATTTCACATGATGTTTCATATTCCAAGGTGAGGGGGAATGGAACAGGTTCACTGGAATCAAAAGTACCGACATGGAGTGGGCGAGCGGAATGGGATTATCCTGAGTTTTAAATTTTAATTGATATTCCATACTCCCTGTATATAGAGACTGCAGTATGCCTAACATTCAGGTGAAGTACAGAATCATATTTAAAATATAAACAAGAATCTGGTTATTTAAAACCAGTTCAGAGATAATGTGTAAAATATTATTTTGAACTCTCAAAAGTGCTGTGAGTCCTGTTACTATTTTTAATTATTCCTATGAATGAACATGTACTAGTACCTGGTAAAATATTGGAATAATATCCAAGAACAATTTTTAAAAAATTCATAGCAAATGTCTGCACCTATTTATAAATGGGATATGAATATTGGATCACATCTTCTTGTAAATATCAGTGAGTAGGTTTTGTGTGTTGATGTTTCAGCCCTTGGAGTGCAGTGCAGAACTTTCCTATTTATTAATTAGACAGAGCGATTTTCTTTAAAAGTTTCCATGTCTTGCTGAAGCTCAAATTATCAAGTGGTTAATTATGAAATCACATTGTGTCATCCTTTGGAAAGTATAATTATGTTCATTAGAGAGAAAGACTGGGACATAAAAAATGTGGTTATACGGTATGTTATAGAAAAGAGGATGGCCCTGTGAACTAGTAAGCTTGGAGTATATCCAAAAATGAATTTCCAATTGATGGATCCTGAATATTAGGAGCTGCTGTGATTTATGAACATTGGATCCTTCTAGAGAGGAACAGTAGAGACGACTCCCTGTTTGAGCAGCAGTTTTATTGAGTTCTGATATATTTCTGCTTTCTTGATTGTGGTTTGGACTTTGGTCTTACCTCTTGGGGTTTTTTATTTTTCGGAAATAATACATATATACTGAATAGTGGCTGGTGTGACATTGTATTGGATTACAGCAGGTGTGTCAAACTCAAGGCCCGCGCCCCCACCCCCCCAGCTCCGTTTTCAGTGACGAGGCTGTTGCCGGGGAAAATGGAGCTTGGGAGCCCGTTTTTGCTGGCAGAGCACTCGGGCCACATGCGCCCCTGACATGAGTGATGTCAAGCTGCCCACACACCCTGGCCCTCCCAGGTCAAACTCGACCCTGATGCGGCCCTCAATGAAATCGAGTTTGACACCCCTGGATTACAATATTACCTATAATCCAGGGGTGTCAAACTTGATTTCATTGATTGTGTACATTGTTAGTTCTTACAACAGTTAGCTAGTCATATGCTGTACTGGGCTTGAGTTTACTTTAGGTTGCTTCTTTACTCTCTGTATAATATTGTATTGCATCCATAATACAGCATGTGTAGTGAATTGTGGAGACTTCAGTGGAGTTTATTTATCTTGTTTACTTAGATATATGAATTCTTCAGCTAGTTCTGTTCTGATCAACGTGACCAGCAGCAAAATTTCACAGCTTCAGGGATCTTTCGTAACCTGGATAAAGGCAGAATATAAATTGAACAAATGAATAAATAATCTGGAGACACCAAGGATTGAACTGGGGAACCAAATCATCGTGTTTATATTTGTTACTGAATGTTTTTCTTTCCTTGCTTTTTTCCCCTGTCTGTCAAAAGTAAGGGATGGGATATATAACATTATTTCAGTATTCACAGTCTGGCCTTGGTTATGAAGTTACTTATTATTAAGGAACATATCTGGTGCAAGATATATAGAATTGTAGCCAATAACAGTTTTGCAAAACAAACTATTGCTTTTAAAGGTTGGGAATTCATTTTTGACAATTCCTGCTTCCTTGCTGATATGTGGAAATAGCATAGGTTATGGTAGGGAGGGTTGCAGTAGTTGTGGGACAGCTAACAAACGAGGAACCTGCATTCTGCACTGTGCTAAGATATGATTTACTTAATTAGGATTTGTTGCATATTTTCTGTTGACCGGCTTCCTATACTCAAAGTGAACACCAAGCCAAAGATCAGCATGTTGTGTTAAATGTCATGTTAGAGAATGGGAAATCTGAGACATGCTGTTCCAGATTTTATTAAATCACAGGTCTCAGCAGATGCAGCCACAGATATAGGCTGGTTCAAAGATCAAAGATGCTGGAAATTACAGTTCAACACATGGAAGATAACAAATTCGCTGTAAAGTCATTATTAAAGATAAAGAAAGACCTCAACTTACATTTTTCCAACATTCCTTTCACTGTCTTGCATGGATTACTACCTATATTTCGTAGGTGTGAGCTGGTGGTTGATCATGTTGGAGAGGATATTGTGCTTGTAGCTGTGGATCTTGTTACATGATTTCATGTTTCATTATTTATATCCCTGTCTATTAATCTGTACCAGCTCTAAGCACAGCTGGCTCTGTGGTAAACAAAGGAAAAATGCGGATTCCTTGATTGTTGCTGTGATTGAAAAACCACTGCTGACGTTGCCGTTTGACAATGTTATGGGCTGGGCCTGTTGAGGAAATCTCAGGTTCTTGGTCAGCAATGACATGTTTGCCTCTGTTTGGAAGATAGAAGAAGACCAAGGTAGAAGATCAAGAAAACTCTGGAAATAGGCAAGTTCCTAGAATAGCTGTTTTTCTTTTTCTGAAAAAGTATGTTCTAAATGGATTGAGCTATATGACTGAGGTAATGAATGACTCGCTGTATATTATCATCTTTTTGGATTGATTTAATTATCAAAATGAAGACAGAGACTTTGGCAATGATTGCCCTCTTATAAAAAAAAAGCAATCCACTCCCTCACAGCGCTGTCTAATTTAATTATGGTCCTTCTAGAAAATGTATTACTCCAACTGTAAGAAAATAAAGTAAAGCGTGAATTAAAACTCTTCCGTTTTGCTACCATTTTCACTCCCTGTCTCTTCAAAGATCACAAATTGTTAGACTGAGAACAAAAAACAAAAACAAAGATTATTCCACGTTTGAGTCACCAGTAGCTCTGTAGCAAGAAAACTTTCTTCACTCTCACCCCATTAAAAAAAACCAAAATAAAAAATAGTCTGTGTCCTCTTCCCCAGTCTCTTCCTTTATTTCACAGTCCATGAATTTTTCTAGTCATATGCAAAACAATCATACAGTACAATACAGTACAGTACAGTACAGTACAATACAATACAATACAATACAATACAATACAATACAATACAATACAATACAATACAATACTCCAAGTGATTTTTTTTAAGGGGGTGTTGAAAAAAATGTCAAACATGATTAAGCAGCAGTTTATGGACATTGAGAAACAGACATATTGCAAACAATATAGAGCCACAATTTTTTAGGGAATAAAAGTTTCAGATGCACTGTGACTGAGCTAGAAGTAAATTAGTTTACTTGATGAAATCACCTGACAAGTATGGGATTATAGAGGTCCAAAGCTGCTTTCAAAATGTTGTGGAGTTCTCATTTGGAAGTACCTTACATTGGGGCCAGAGGTGGTATTCAGCAGGTTCGGACCAGTTCTGGAGAACCGGTAGCGGAAATTTTGAGTAGTTTGGAGAATCGGTAAATACCAACTCTGACTGGCCCTGCCCCCATCTATTCTCTGCCTCCTGAGTCCCAGCTGATGGGACTGAAATGGGGATTTTTGCAGTAGCCTTCCCCTGGAGTGGAGTGGGAATGGAGATTTTACAGTATCCTTCCCCTGTCACACCCATCATGCAACGCCCACCATGCAATGCCCACAGAACCGCTAGTAAATTTTTTTTGAATCCCATCACTGATTGGGACCATTGCGATAACATAAGATAGAAGGTTTTTTGAATGATAAAATAAATAGAAAATGTTACTGACATATGTATATGGCAGTCTTAGTACCCCCCCCAAAAAAACTTTTTATAATTAAAATGGAGCAGCTTTAATTAATTCTTTGGTGGCTTCTACAGGTAGTCCTAAACTTACAACCATTCACTTAGTGATTGTTTGAAGGTACAATGGCATTGAAAAAAATGACACAACTGTTTTTTCACACTTATATCATTGCAGCATCCCCATGGTCACGTGATCAAAATTCACGGCA
This sequence comes from Ptyas mucosa, assembly GCA_012654045.1. Lineage (NCBI taxonomy): Eukaryota > Metazoa > Chordata > Lepidosauria > Squamata > Colubridae > Ptyas > Ptyas mucosa. Next base: position 6,120,433 of record WNWU01000056.1, on the reverse strand, counting down.
ACTGGTCCAGAATTATGATGGTTGCAGTGCCCAAGGGCCATGTGATTACTTTTTGTGACCTTCTGATAAGTAAAGTCAATGGGGAAGCCAGATTCCCTTAACAACCATATTACTAACTTAAAAAGTGTAGTGATTCACTTAACAGCTGTGGCAAGAAAAGTCATAAAATGGGGCACCATTCACTTAACAACTGCCTTGCTTAGCAACAGAAATTTTGGGTTCAGTTGTGGTTTTAAGTTGAGGTTTAAGTTAAGTTTACCTGTATTTCCACATCAAGCCAAGTTTACTTAAAAACAATTCTGTTGAATGGCAGGGTGGCCCATTGTTACTGCTTTTTCTTTGCTAGTTCCCCAGAATCGTCCAGCTTATCTGTATTTCCTCCTCCCTCCATTCAGGACACAGAAACAATGAAAAAGCTCAGATTCCTCTATGGTTTTTTACTTCCTTTGTACTTTCAAGTTAGTGTTGATGCCTGGCAACTGCCTAGACTAGTCTCTCAGTTTTCTTGGCAAGATTTTTCAGAAGTGGTTTATCCTTGCTGCTTCCTAGGGCTGAGAGAGAGTGACTGGCCCACAGTTTTCAGCCTGCTATCTTAACTACTGTGCCAAGCTGGCTTTTCTTTTATGTATCTGTACCAGGCTGAAGCTGATTGCAACAAGGATGCAGAGCATTTCTATGCTTCCCCTGGGCTTCCCTACCATGGGAAGTAACAGAAATAATTAGAACAGTCTGACACCTTCATATCTGACTGGAGAAATCAGGTCTCATTTTCTTCCCTGCATTATGATTCATTGGTTGGTTGATTGATTTGCCAACGCAAAGTAAAATGCAGGCCTGCAAGGGAAAGCTGAATAAGTAATGGCTTATTTTTCAGAAAAGACTGAATCTCAAATTTTGCAGTTTTAAAAATAGACAAAATCCACAGGAAAATCCATGGGAGAAAAAAAACTCCATCAGTCAAAGCAAGAGATGTTACTCATAGTTCCTGAGAATCTTCCCACTCATTAGACCAGGCATGTAGAAGCTGCGGCTTTCAAGATCAGTGATTTTCAAAGTGATCTTCAGACCATTGGTGATCCATGGATGTCTAGCATGTGCCCATTTCCCTTTCACTGCTGATCAGTTGACTGCAACCCATTCACTGCCTAAGCCTCTGATTTTCAATGTTCACCATCAGTCAGTTGGTCAGACCAGAGCCCACTTGCCACCAAATCAGCTGTTTGAGAATGGATCATTGGCTGAAAACTGCTTCATGAACACAGGAAAAATGTGCAAACAGCAATGTATTTAAATTCAGAAAATGACAGACGTCAACAGCTCTTGAATATCATTGACTGTGAGTCCACGGGTGTTCTCTTATGTAGAACAGTGATCTCAGACAAGCAGCCTCAAAAGAGACACATAACTAAGAAAGATGATGATTATTATTTTAGATTAGATTAAAAGCCCTGATGGTGCAGGTTAAAAAATGCAATATTGCAGGCAAACTCTGCCCACAGCCTGGAGTTTGATCCTGATGGGGCTTAAAGTTGACCCATCCTTCCATCCTTCCCAGGTCAGTAAAATGAGGGCGCAGATTGTTGGGGGCAATATGCAATATGCAAATAATGCTTACATTATAAACCTCCCAGAGAGTACTGTAAAGTGCTATGGGGTAGTATGTAAGCCTAGATAGCTACTGATACTGCTATTGCTAAAATTGGGATTTTATTAAATGAGAATCATCTTCCCCTTCGTTCCTCAGAGATTTCTACTGAAGAGCTTTCTTTACCAGTATATTTGTCCTAATAATTTTTAGGATGGCAGGGATACATTAAATAATTTTAATGATATATAAATTCTTAATTGGGATTCTGGTTGGTAAAGAATTTCATTTTAAGAGACCCTCTTAAAATAGAGGGAATGAGAAGACATTCCCAAATCCAACAAGGCCTATTACGATATTCACTGGAAAAAAAAAAGTGAAGACAAAAACACTGGGAGTGTTGGGCGGAGTGGGTAGGTGTTTAATATATTTGGTCAACATTGTTCAAAGTTTTCTTGGTACATAATGACATAAAATTTGAGAAACACAGTTTTAGCTCTATTGGAAAAATACCTGGCAGTTGTAGGCAGCAGGAGAAACAATGCTGGAAATTGTAGTATAATAAACTCTTGAAGACCACATATATACCCTAGCTTATATTTATCTACTTGGCCACTGATTGGGTTAGTTCAGACAAGATGACTGAGGCAGGTCTTGAGAGCGTTATCTGGGAGGAGTTCGACCCTGTGGCTCCCGAGGACATGGACAGGATCTTGGGACGGCTGAACGCGACCACATGTTTATTGGACCCGTGCCCTTCCTGGTTGGTACTGGCCTCCCGGGAGGTTACACAAGGCTGGCTCCAGGGGATTGTTAACACTTCTTTGAGTGAGGGTGTCCTGCCGGCCACCTTGAAAGAGGCGGTGGTGAGACCCCTCCTCAAGAAGCCCTCTCTGGATCCAGCTGTTTTGGCTAACTATCGTCCAGTCTCCAACCTTTGTTTTATCGCGAAGGTTGTTGAGAGTGTGGTGGCAGGGCAGCTTCCCCAATACCTGGATGAAGCTGTCTATCTATTTGGATCTGCTCCAGCCCGGTTTCAGGCCTGGGTACAGCACGGAAATGGCATTGGTCGTGTTGGTGGATGATCTCTGGAGGGCTTGGGGTAGGGGTTATTCCTCTATCCTGGTCCTGTTAGATCTCTCAGAGGCTTTTGATACCATCGACCATGGTATCATGTTGCGCCGGCTGGTGGGATTAGGGGTGGGAGGCACCGTTTTGCGGTGGTTCTCCTCCTATCTCTCCGACCGGTCGCAATCTGTGTTGACAGGGGGGCAGCGGTCGTCCCCGAGGCGCCTTGTTTGTGGAGTGCCACAAGGGTCGGTCCTCTCACCCCTCCTGTTCAACATTTATGTGAAGCCGCTGGGTGAGATCATCCGTGGTTTTGGGGTGGAGTTCCATCAGTATGCTGATGACACCCAGCTGTACATCTCCACCCCAGACCATCCCAACGATGCCTTGAAAGTGATGTCCCAGTGCCTGGAGGCCGTGCGAGTCTGGATGTGGAGAAACAGGCTTCGACTCAACCCTTCCAAGACCGAGTGGCTGTGGCTGCCGGCGTCCCGGTATAGCCAGCTGGTGCCATTGCTGGTTATTGGGGGCGAATCATTGGCCCCCACGGAAAGGGCTCGCAACTTGGGCGTTCTCCTGGACTCACGGCTGTCTTTAGAAGAGCATACGACGGCTGTGGCCAGGGAGCCTTTCTATCAGGTTTGCCTGATACGCCAGTTGCGCCCCTTTCTAGATCGGGACTCCTTACGCATGGTCACTCAAGCTCTCGTCACTTCTCGTCTGGACTATTGTAACGCTCTCTACATGGGGTTCCCCTTGGGATGCACCCGGTGGCTCCAGCGGTACAGAATGCGGCCGCGCGGGGGATTATGGGAGTGATGGGACGCTCCCATGTGACACCTCTCCTGCGTGAGCTGCATTGGCTTCCGGTGGACTTCCGGGTGCGTTTCAAGGTGTTGGTGACCACCTTTAAAGCGCTCCATGGCTTAGGGATGGGGTATCTACGGGACCGCCTTCTGCCACCAATTGCCTCCCACTGGCCAGTCCACTCCCACAGAGAGGGCCTCTTCAGGGTGCCGTCGGCTAGACAATGTTGGCTGGCGACCCCCAGGGGGAGAGCCTTCTCTGTGGTGGCGCCTACCTTCTGGAATGACCTCCCCCCAGAGATACGAGTGATCCCAGACCTCCGGACTTTTCATCGGGCCCTTAAAACCCATCTCTTTCAGTTAGCTGGGCTGGCCTGACCCCATATTGGTTTTAAAGTTTTGATATTGATTTTAAATTTTAAATTTTAAATGCTTTTGTAATTTTGGGCCAAATTCTATTTAAATCATTTTAAATTATTTTAACTTTTGTATATTATGTTTTTAGTTGGCTGTTCACCGCCCTGAGTCCGAAAGGGGAAGGGCGGTATAAAAATTTAATAAATAATAATAAATAATAATAATCTATTGATCACAGTTTCTTACCCAAAACTCCTTGAGGCAATTTTGTCTGCAGATGGAAAAAGCCGATAACACAGTAATGCTCTTTGTTGACAAAGACCATTGTGCTGTCTCTGTCCCTCCCCCCTAAGCAATATTCATCCATTTTCAGGAATTTCTTTTCCGCTGAGAATTACCAGAGCTGTGGGTGAGGTGCATTTTATTTTATGCACTTCGCAGGAAAACTTATGTCAGCAATTCTGCTATTTTGTTGATAATTTGTTATTTCTTTTCTGACTCTCCCCGTTATTTGGATGCGTTCTCTAATTTTTATTTCTATTAATCCTGCCTTTCTTTGCTTGGTGGGATTATCACTAGGGAATTTAGAAGTCATCCAACAATTGCATTCACATTAGAGCAAAGAGGCTTTGTTATCATCTCGTGATAGCTGATGATGCTAGAAGTGGCTATAATCACTATGGGGGAAATGGCTTTTAGTCAGTGGGTTTATCATACATCCACCAGCTGTGGCCCAAAGATGCAGTGCTAACCATTTTTAAAGGACATGACCTTTGCTTCATACCCAGTTTACAGCAGAAAGCTTTAACTATTTCAGATTTGAAGTAATGTTTGTCCTCTTTTCCCAATAATAACATCTGGAAGACGGCCTGACCTTGACTCTATGTTGACTTGGATAACATTGAGAATACTTAATGAGTTTTTGTTTTGTTCTTTCTCCTCTTCAGAAGACTTTAAAAGGAACTAACTTGCACATAACTGAACTTTACTAAAATTGGCTATTGAATTATGGACTGGAAAGATTGGAGGAATATAGTGGATTAATTAGGACTTGGACTATTAATGTTATTTAACAGAACACCCTACGAGTCAAAAGAACAAAGGTGTTAGAAGAAAAGAAAACGGGGTGGGGGGGTGGAGGAAGATTCTAAAATCTGGACAATTGGGAAGATATATAATCGGGAAACTTTGAGGTTGTAAATTAAAAATTTCAGAGTATAAAAGGAGATTTAAAATGTTGAGATACTGGAATTATAAAAATATACTGAGTAATTTTCATTACATTGTTATAAAATGGATACAGAAGTATAAAAAGATATAATTTTGATGATAAAAACTATGCAGGAATTTTTAAAGAATGATAAAGACACAGAAATGAATGTAGTAGTTATTCAACAAGTGGGGGTAAAAGATATTCAAGAAATAGAAGAAACACAAAATGAGATGCAAGAAGTTAAAAATAAAGATGAGAAAGGAATAAGTAGGAATCAACTAGATAACTCCTCAAAGGTTAACAATAAAATAGAGAGAAAGAGAAAAACTTCCCCCCCCAAAAAAGATTTAAGGGGAAAAGAGAGAATCTCTTTAAAAAAGTTGAAGGGTGTTCAAACAATACAGCAGAAAGAGATACAGGGTATTCAGAAGGGAGTATTTGGCAGGCACAAAAATACCAAAAAGAGCTATAAGACTCCAAGAGAAAGAGATAAAAGGCCAACTAAAAAGTCAATAAATGATAGGATTCTAAAAAGGTTAAGAGATGATGGATAATAAGAAAATATAAGAAATATAAATATAAGAAAATAGATAAATAAAATGGAAAATTATCAGCAGGGAATATATACATATTTATATATAAAACGAAGATGAGTAGATGGAAATTTAGGATTAGGAAATTTATTTGTATTATTAATATTTTTTTAAATTTTTTTAATGAGATTTATATGCTGCCCTATCTCCAGCTGGACTCAGGGTGGCTCACAACAATAAAAACATCTAATGAAAAAGTTTTAAAAAATTAAATCTAAATCTCATAATTTAACAGTTAAAAATGCAATTAAGACTAACAAGTTAAAAATTAAAACCCCATCAGTCCAGGCCAGCCAAATGAAACAGCCACGTTTTCAGGTCGCGACAGAAAGAATGGAGGTCGTGGGCCACCTGGAACTCCAGGGGCAGTTGATTCCAAAGGGTAGGTGCACCCACAGAGAAAACTCTTCCCCTGGGGGTTGCCGGCTGACACTGTCTGGCCGACAGCACCCTGAGGAGGCCCTCTCTGTGGGAACGCACTGGGCAATGGGCAGCTGTTGCTGGCTGCAGATGGCCCCCCAAATATCCCGGGCCTAAGCCATATAGGGCCTCATAGGTAATCACCAGCACCTTGAATCTCACTCGGAGGGTAACCAGCAATCAATGCAAGTTGCATAGGAGAGATGTAACATGGGAGTGTCGAGATACTCCCATCACAACTCACGCGGCCGCATTCTGCCCCAGCTGAAGCCTCCAAGTGGTTTTCAATTTACAGTGTGTTAAAGTATATTGTGAATTTTATATATTAAGGATTGAAAATTGTGGAGACTTTGAGGTACACTCCCGGGGTTGATTAAATATGGTTAATATTTGGCTCTACTAATAATCCTTCACATTTGAAATCTGGAAGTTATGGTGGTATAATGAATAATTTTTAAAATATTAAATAATAGCATTTACTAGAGGAACAAATGCATGGTGTAAAGAAATGTCATTTATGTTTAAATGAATTAATGGGAAAATGACAAAGGATTATGAAAAGAGAATAGCATCGTTGAAGTTGAAAGATTAGGACTATATATACTTATTTGTACTATTAGTTTAACATTGTTTTTTTTAAAAAAGACTTGACCCAGTCAATGTACTATTCACAAAATATGTATATGGATTAAAAGAAGTAAAAAAAACCTTGTTTATAAAAAAAACCAATGTGGGCAATGCCATGGTTAGTGTTCGGGACATGCCCAGCTCCTGTTGCATTTTAAGAGGCTGTGTTGGCATGCCTCCTCTCCTTCATGTCTGTTCAGCAATTTTCTACCAGAAGAGCTATAGTAATCTAGTGTCCAGTTGCATGGATCACCTCTCTCTCTCCCTCCCTCCCTCCCTCCCTCCCTCCCTCCCTCCCTCTCTCTCTCTCTCTCCCACCTTCCCTCCCTCCCTCTCCCTCCCCCTCCCCCTCCCTCTGTTTGTGTGTGTAGACCAGTATATATTCCTTCCTTCCTTCCTTCCTTCCTTCCTTCCTTCCTTCCTTCCTTCCTTCCTTCCTTCCTTCCTTATCATCTGTCTGTCTGTCTGTCTCTGTCTCTTTCTGTTTGTATATGTGCTTTGACAACTTGGTGGATAAAGAGCTGACTCCAGCTCTTGTCAGCCAACCTGAAAAACAAGAGACAAGCACTGAAGATATTTCCATTTCAGTATCCCCAGGGCCTGCTAGGTTTTTTTTTCCAACATGGGTTTAGTGCTCTTCCAGAAGAATGGTAAGCCTCTGTTTAAAAATAGCTCTTAAAAAACAGATGAATGACACAGGGAGAGCAGTTGCATGGTGAAGTGGGAAGATCTCTCACTGGACTGAACAATCACTTTTCATTGCCTGATGAAACAGTCTTCTCCACCTGAGGATCCAACGCACCTTTACCAGGCCGGTTCTGACCAGTGGTGCTTGTGGGAGGATATCTTAATGAAATAGAAAGCCTCTCTTAGTAGGTAGTGTCTACCATCCCATGGATCATTTGCAAGTCCAGTGACTTATCTGCTTTTCTGGGCCACCCCAATCTATTCCACATAAACCAGCTCTCTGAATAATGTGCCAGGTTTTGACAGATAGCTAAAATTGGGGGTCTAGCTATCTGTCAGAACTTGTCTCTGCCCCAGGTTAACTAATTGATAAAAGTTTTCCTGCCACTTATCAGTATTTGGTGAGAAATAAAACTTGGAGTCCATCAATCACCAAATACCCAGCTCCTATGGTACAGTATTTATTTCACTAGGATTCAGGCCTAGCCATAGGACAGAATAGTATTCATTGCTGCTCGGATGGATGACTTTCATTGAGACCTGAATATAGAAAATACAACTTTTTTGATCTTGCTTGACTTTTCAGCAGCATTTGGTCTCATTTGGTCACATTAATATCGTTCTGGATTGCTTGTAAGATTCAGGGTTATGGTGTTTCTTCTCCTTCCTAATGGAGCAGTGCAAATGAATCCTAAAGGAGCAGAGAGATCATCCCAATGTGCCCTCTATTGTGGGGTCCTCTTCCCTCTTCTTGTTAATATTTAAATAAGTCCTGTCAGTTTCAGGGGAGCATGCTGATAATTCCAGTTTTACTTTGTCATTCAGGCCAGGCCAGAGACTCTATTGTTAGTCTGGGCGCAAGTGCTGGGAGATTGTGTGGTCTGGATGAGAAGAAACAAGTTGGAATTAAACCCTAATAAGATCAAGACAGCATTAAGCATTTGTCCAGAACCCATCAGGCTCTGTGTCTGCTCTGCTTTTATCTTTGGATGAAGAAATAGCTCTTAATTTGAATGTTCTCCTGGACCCATGGCTTCTGTTACATTTGCAGGTGAAGGCTAAGCTTGAGGGGAGCTATGTTTGAGAGTGAACAACTTCGGATGATGTGCCACTTAATGTGTTACCTGGAGTGGCAGGCTCTGACTACAGTACACTTGCTCTTATTACTACCAGATCAGATTACTGTAACATGCATTGAAGACTACAGTTACCTCAGTGGTACAGGAGGCAGTTCCTGCCATGGTATAGGTGTGAACCATCACAGCCATGTAGCATCTAATAAGCAGGCATTACACTGAATCCCAGTAACTTTTCAGATAGCACTCAAAATGTTAGTTTTGACTTTTAAAGCCTTACGAAGCTTGGCTTACAGGTAGGTATGTTCATTTTGGTTAAGTATACTGAGTGGTACCCAGGTATGAACGGGGCAGTCTTTGTTTTGTAGAATAATCTTTAGTCTCTGGCCCAGTTAGCACCAATCCTGTTGTCTTTTCACAAAGCTGCCCAAAAACAATTTACCCACAAAATACCTGATGGCTAATATTGGTTGATTGTCATGTTGGTATTAGTACAATTGAATGTATTTATTGGTTATTTATTTTAATTGGTACATTGTTGTTATTGTTTGCAGTTGTTCTGTTGGCCTGTTGTCAGCTGCTGTCAGTCACAGATTTAACTGAGTAAAATCCATTTCTCATTGTTGATATGGGCCAACCTATCACACACAGAGACAAACAAGAAGTGCTTCCCAACGGTAACGTTTCTAGCATAATTGGTGAAAAGGTCATAGGAAAACAGTTTTTTAGATCTGTGGCCACGGTTGGCAAAAACTCTCTGCCTCTTTTGTTTCTTCATAGGCATCATAATGCCTAGAATCTGATAAGTAGTGCTGTACAGACTCTGTACAAAGAACATAAAAGCAAAATAATCAAATATGCTGCTGCAAATCTGGATGTGCACTATATCCGGCTTTTGGTTCATTGACCATGAAAGGGTCACCTTTGAGTGCTTCCATGTGAAACATTTCTTATACAATTGCTTAGACTCGTTTGCAGAATTTTCTGTGGGTTGGGTGCTCAGTGATTGCTATCTTCCATTTGTAAGTCTCCAGCATTTACCAACTTTTTCATAATGAAGAATCCTAAGAAAGGAAAGATGGAACAGTCGAGCAGAACCTCTGTTGCTACTAATATTGAAACCTCTTACCTTGAGCCTTCGTCCCTCATGGTAATCCATACAAAAGCATATTTATCTGCACTCAATGGTCAACGCCAATTGGCTCTAAGTCTAAGGCAATAGTATGCCAAAACAACAGAGGAGAATGTGTTGAGTTCTGATATTCAACATATTTCACTGGTTCTCTCTGAAATGTTTCTCTTAAGAGTTTTACAGGTGATGGGCTCTAATGCGTAACTCTTCCCGCTTGGGCCAAGTTCTTCTCTATCTTTGGAGTATCACTTTACTTTTCTCTGGAGGTGTCTTGACCAGGGCAAGTATATTATATTCCTCCAAACTTCAAGAAAATGACTAAGAAAAAGAAAAAGCTTTGTAAGCTGGAGTTTGCCATGTCATTGAGACTGAAGGTGCCTGATTACTTATGGAGAAAACTGATAAGGAGCTATGGATTTTTAGCATCCAAGCAGCCAAGGTTAAAATGAAATGAAGCATTGTCTCTCTCCAGAAAGAGGATTTGGATTTTATTTACTCTTCTTAGTGTTTCTTTTTATATTGGTACAGAAAGCTGGAGCGTGAAAGGTAGTGTTTACGCAGGGAAAACATTTGCAAGAGACATTCAGATTCTCATTCTGTGTTTTGCTTTACTATATTGATATCTCATTACAAAAACCCAATACCAAAGTTCACTAATTTTAGGTAGCTCTAGGATTTTTGTTTAAAGATGTATGTTAGAAAGTATATCCAATCTCAACTTTGGTTCTTTCTCAGCTTGGCCTATTTTTCCCCTTGACAATCAATCTGCACTTCTCTAATTATGTAACACCATAAATTTAACATACCCTCCAAATACGTTTGACTACACCTCCCACCACGATAGTCAACATGCTTAATTTTCTGGTTGGATTGAGATAATGTTTACCTCCTTGCTTCGACACTGATTTTCACATGAACACTTTCTCAGTCTTTAATTCATTTAGTGACCGTTCAAAGCTACAACGGTACTGAAAAAAGTGACATGACTGTTTTTCACACTTAACAATCATTGCAATATCCCCATGGTCATGTGATCAAAATTTGGATGCTTTTACAACTGGTTCTTATTTATAACAGTTGCCACGTCCTGGGATCATATGATCAGCTTTTTCAAGTTCCTGACAAGCAAAGTCAGCAGGGAACTCAGATTCACTTAACAATTCTGTTACTAACTTAATGGCAGTGATTCACTGAACAATTGTAGCAAGAAAGGTTGTAAAATGGGGCAAAACTCACTTAACAAATGTCTCACTTAACAACATAAATTTTGGGCTCAATTGTGGTTCTAAGCCGAGGACTACCTGTATAAGCTTCTGGTCTTGTGTATTTTTATGGCAACCTTGTTCTTTCTCGGTTTGCCTTTGATTTTATAGACCTTTCTCTTCATTTGTTTATATTGACCTTTTGACATTTGCAGTTCCTTCTTTAGGTCTTCATCCTGTTCTAAGCCTTGTAGAGATACCAGGTCTTTAGCTCCACAGCTTTCCAAGCTCTACCTCAATATGACCTCAGGAGAACCTCAAAGATTATTATTCCTTCAAAATTATCACCTATATCTTTCTAAAAACTAAAGTTAAACTTTGAGGTAAGAACCAGTGGTAGCCTCCAGAATGTACTTAGGGCTCTTAATAAACATAGCATTAGAAACTACCTTCCTGCTAAACCAAATCTGACTCACATAGGTCTCCTCCACCACCCTACACAACCCCTTCCCAATGCATCATTCTCATTTCAGCATTTTCTTTAGAAAATGTTTTCTATCCAGTTATTTGTATCCAAGCTAATAAGGAACATTGGGGCTTTACAATCTTGTCTTGATAGCTACAGCTCAGAATTTCCCCACAGAAGCAACCCTATGTGGTGAATGACTGAATGAGTACACGAAGGATCCAAATTGAAGGATCACCTATTGAAGGATGAATACACAAAGGATCACCTATTGAATTTCCATCTATGAGAATGGAATTCAGTCTGGGTCCTCCCCATAAGTTCTTAACTACTATACCACATTGCTGGATGTGTGTAACTGTTAAACACATATAGAAATGTAGGGATTTCTGTAGAAAAGAATGGGAGGACCTGGGATGGCTTGTTCCCATAGTTCTCAGTTCAAAATATAGCCACTATAAGAATATGTGTGTGCCATTTAGTTTTATTCCTGTTAAGTAGGGGTATCACAATTGGACTGCAAAATATAGACAAAGTCTAGAGTCTTGTAATGACTAGCAAAGTACAACGTTTAATAATTTGAGAACAATACATTCCAGAGATCTACAGTAATCTTATTCCTGTCCAGACCCCCCTTTTCTGGTTCGGAGGATTTATTTCCAGAAACTGTCAGACTACTCTTTGTTTAGTCCCACTTCTATGTTAAGTTATAATTTCTCTAATAGGTTTAACCATTCAACTCTTTGGATAATATGGAGCAAATAGCATTTTCTGGGTTTATACCCATAAACTAGGGATGTCAAATTCAAGGCCGGGGGCCTGGATCTGGCCCATGGGGTGCTTAGATCTGGCCTGCAGGGCTGCCCTGGAAACAGTGAAGGACTAGCCCATGGTGTCTCTGCCAGCAAAAACGGAGCTCGGGAGGGCTGCATGGAGCCTTCCCAAGCTCCATTTTTGCTGGCAGGAGGCCACTAGAGGTGCCCCCGACATGAATGATGTCGAGCTGGCCACGCCCACCCTGGCCATGCCCAACTCAGCCCCCTGAGATCAAACACAACCCTGATGCGGCCCTCAATGAAATCAAGGTTGACACCCCTGCCATAAACCATGAACCATAATACCATTTTTCTTTTTTTTTCCACAAGCACTCTGTGAACCAAACAAGATGTAAATATAAACCATGAATTATGAACATAATGTGTGGGCTCAAGCACTCTGATTTATTCAGCATCTGAATATACCTAAAATACACTGTGGCTTAACATGATATGTGGCCCCTTCCTAACCTACTTCATTAAAAAAGTGGTGAAGACAAAATAGAATAACCCTCAAATATGCCAAATTGCACTGCTTAGAAAAATAACATTTGTTCTCCTTTAGTAATGCTCAAATCCCAGAGTAATAATTTTATTAGGCCTTGAAAGAGATGGGTGCAGAGTATTATTTTAAAGGGCTTTCCTGATGAGTAAGTGCCCTTAAGTTGGCAGTGGACAAAGGTTTTGAGATAAGAAGAGCATCAATTATAGTACTTTGTTTTTATTGCTCTCCTTTCTCCAAGACTCTCTCTGCCAGTAATTCATCTTGAGGTGGGGAAACTCAGTTGTTTACTTCTCTGTTGATAAGACTTCCTTTCTTTCCCCCAACTCAATAATTAGTGTCAATTAAAGGCTATCTTTGCTACTAATCAGAGAGGCTCTCTTCTAGATTTGGGGCACAGATTCACAGTCTAGGGGGGAAAAGTCTACTGTAGGCAAGTATAAAAGGAGTAGAAGTGCTATTGTTAAACCCATCATGACTTAGTATGCAGCTTGTACCTGGCACACACACACACTTTTTTCTTTTTCTTGTTCTCCTTTAGACACTTGACTAGAAGTTTTCCAGAAGCCCCTCAGAGTCCTTTGTTATAGAGTAGGGGTTGAGTTCCCCTCAGTCAAGCTTCTTAGGATGTTCAGGAATCATCTTATCCTGCTGAATGAATGTATGAGGGAAAAATGACTATTTAGATGGAATCAAACGTAGGCATCCATTTGAACCCACAATGATGCCATACAAACTATGACATTCTTGTGATGATGTCATTTGTTCTCTCCCTCCCCATCCCATCGCATATGGATACCTATGGTTTCAAGGTTAATTTGTATGCTGCCCAGAATCATATCTATGGACTGCAGATGGACTGCTACATAAATAGGATAAATAAATAATTCACCTGTAAAGCCACATTGTAGTCCACTGCTAAAATGGGTTGACACATTACCCAAGGTCAAAGTTTGTTCTTGGCATGAATTGGGTAGGTATAGAAATCGAATGAATGAATGAATGAGAGAGACACACACAATGACTTGTTTCACACATCATGCTAAGCCATAAACCGTGGTTTAAAGTCATATTGGGTGAGGTCAAGACAATGTGCTAAATAAAATCAAAACAATCCACATTATGCGTTAATATGAGCTGCAAATGAAGCTTTTTTTGACTTAGTTTAGATGTACTCTTGAACTTGGAAAGTGCATTTTTCTTTCTTGCTGAGAGATGAATCGTGGCTCTTATCTATCCCAATTTAGCAAACTGAGCTTATGATTGTCCTCAGCACTTGCTCAATAGCATGTATCAATGTATATATTTTAAACCCTGCCTTCATATTTAAAGCTCTGGTTTTTGAAGTCCTGGGTTTTAGGGTGTACAGTATGTATAGTGTTTTGTGTTAAATCAGACAAATAGAAGATCACATTGTGTATAAGGTTAGAAGGCAGTGCAGTTATCCAAGAGCCTTTTCTGGCTTGTTCAAGGAGTGCCAAACATTGATGAGATGCTTCAAGCTGCTTTCACAAACATTTAATGATGAAATTGCTTATAAACATGAATGTTAAATAGTGCTATAACACTTGCAGAGTTGTTGGGAATTTGACATAGTAAAACTAACTGTTGAAAATCATTCCTTTACGGTAGATCACTCGACAGGTAATAAAAGTAGTGTTGACCTTTGCTCTACAGAATTGCTACAGATGTAAACAGTGGCTGAATATTGACCCTGAATATTGCTTGATTTTATGATGTAAGAACTGTGGAAATGCGTAAAGCTTCTAACTTTGAGAACTGGAATTATACAGCAGAACAGTGTCCTCACTTGTGAGAGCTTGCAGAATCTGTGCACCGCAGAGACGTCACAATGAATAACTTGGCTATCCACCGGTATTGATGCCTCGCCCAGCCTATGGCTGACTCCTTAGCAACTCTGGTAAACAGAGATGATTTCACAGAGCTTGCGGTTGGTTTATAAAACTGCTCTGTCCTAGCTTCTAAGATAAAGTAGCCTATGCACCTGGTAACCTCTTAAGTTCCCAGGTGGGAGCTGGGCCAGGCAAGGCTCTATCAAGATTCTTTTAAAGAAAATAAGTATTGTTTTGATGATTTAAAGAAGCTTTAGGCCAGCCATGATTTTCATTTCCTGAGATAAATCTATTGTGTTATAGTAAAACCTTGATTTTATAACACTCATTCAACAGATTTTGGAATCAATACCAAGCTTTATCCCCAAAGAATGCATTTGGCAACTCAGTTTAGATACTTTTCTTATATTTGTGTAAATATATTTGACTTATTCTTGTCTGTGCAAATTAGACAGGACCCTGGATTTGCAGGACATGCTAGAGGACAAGATGGTTATGCGTCTTGTAAGAATGTAAGCAATTTGGTGTAATTACCTATTACCTGTTATTTGGTTTAATAAGACATCCAGTTACAGTGTGCAAATTCTGTTTCCTTTGGAAGGGAATCAACATTTAGGCTTAGTTCTCACAGGTGTGATACGAGCTAATTTCCTTACAGTTGAACATTGACTGAGATCCATTGAAAACATTCCATTTCAGGTGATAGTACAGAATGGATGGATGCATGCATGCATGGATAGATGCGTGGATGGATGTGTGGATGATATGGGTGGGATGGATAGATATGGTAAGCATCCATATGTCTTTTAAATAATGAGCAATATATACAACTATACCGTAGATAAAAATTATTCTGTGATATTTGGTCTCTGATGAACTTCTATCACAATATTTAAATATTATGTTTATTGGTTCGATTTATTTATTGGTTCGATTTATATGCCGCCCTTCTCTGGAAACTCAGGGCGGCTTACAATGCGTTAAGCAATAGCCTTCATACTTTTGTATATACCTGCTTAGTAGGGCTTTCGGGGGCTCCCTAAGTGGTGTTCTTTTTTATACAAAGTCAGCTTATTGCCCCCACAATCCGGGTCCTCATTTTACCTACCTCGGAAGGATGGAAGGCGGAGTCAACCTTGAGCCTGGTGAGAATTGAACTCGCAGTAATTGTAGGCAGTTGGCAGCTAAATGCTACTTTAACAGCACTTTAGTCCGCCACACCACCAATGTTTTATTAATATTGGATAAAATGACAATGATTTTAACAGGATTAGCTTACTCTTGAGATTCTGTCTCTTTCTTCTACAAGGAAAGACTTGTAGAAGAAAGAGACAGAACTTCAACAATTAGTGCCTCCCTGCCTGGTGCTTCCAGCGTCACAAACATGCACCCTTTCAAAATTGTTCTGCTGCAGGGTGTTGGACATAGAATGCAACGTTATGGCCAGCATCTAGTTTTCTGTGGATGCTGGAAAACATAAATGCGATGTCACTTCCAGAGTAACCAATCGGAATAGCAAAAGATCAGCTATCTCTTCTGCTTCTTAAACCTCCACGTTGGTGAGCCTTTGGTTTGAACCTTGAAACCTCATCACAGTGATTCATTACACATTTCCCTTTTGGAATAAGCAATATTATGCAAAATGAAGAATAGTTTTTTTTTAAAAAGTACCATATATACTCGAGTATAAGCCGAGTTTTTCAGCACGTTTTTTATGCTGAAAAAAGCCCCCGCGGCTTATAATGGAGTGACGAAAAAAATGCCTTTTTTCCTGCAACCGTTTTGGCTCCCGGGGTTGCAGGCAGGCTTGCTAAAGCCAAAATGGGGCGTGGGGGGGTGCGGCACCTCTCCCCCACGCCCCTTTTTGGCTCCCAGAAGTTGCAGGCAGGCTTGCTAAAGCCAAAATGGGACATGGGGGGGGTTGCGGCGCCCCTCCCCCACGCCCCTTTTTGGCTCCCAGAAGTTGCAGGCAGGCTTGCTAAAGCCAAAATGGGGCATGGGGGGGGGTGCAGCGCTCCTCCCCCACGCCCCTTTTTGGCTCCTAGAAGTTGCAGGCAGGCTTGCTAAAGCCAAAATGGTGCGTGGGGGGGGTGCGGCGCCCCTCCCCCGTGCCCCTTTTTGGCTCCCAGAAGTTGCAGGGAGAAAGAAACAAAGAAATCCTCACTGTTTAGGGAGATCCCATGTACACTGAGCTTGAGTTGAGAGCTTCTTGTAATTGAGAGCTTCTTGTAATTGGCTGCTAGCTATCCTTGCTCAGGCTAAGCCAGGAGTGGGTAAATGTCGCCCTTTTACAACCTGTGGACTTCAACTCCCAGAATTCTCCCAGCTTGGCTGTCTCAGGAATTCTGGGAGTTGAAGTCCACAGGTTATAAAAGGGCCACATTTGCCCATCCCTGGGCTAAGCTAATCAGTAGTGGAGCTCTAAGAATTCCAGATGAGAAGGAGAAAGGGAGGGAGAAAGAAAGAGAGAGAGAGAGAGAAAGAGAGAGAATGCAGGTATCTCTTAACAGAGGCTTGAACTTGCCTGAAATTAGATCAAGCCAGTGACTGGGTGGGCGTGGCTAGCTGGTCGTGTGATATATGTGTATAGGGACTACTCAGAGGGCTGAAAAAAGTCATTTCTAACAGGTCCTCGGACTTTTGACCAGTTCTCACACTTATGACCATCCTCACATTTATGCCCGTGCAGCATTCTTAACAACCATGTCACTCATTTCACAACTGCTTCTCTTCACCATGGTGACAAGATAGGGCAAAAACGTAAAATGTGAGGACCGTCGTAAGTTCGAGGACTGGTCACAAGTGCGAGGACCAGTCAAAAATTACTTTTTCAGCCCTCTGAGTAGTCCATATGCACAAAAGGACTACCCAGAGGGCTGAAAAAAGTGATTTCTGACAGGTCCTCGCACTTTTGACTGGTCTTCATTTATACCCATTGTAGCATTCTTAACAACCATGTCACTCATTTCACAACTGCTTCTCTTCACCATGGTGACAAGATTTTTTCACTTTTCCACTTACAGAGCTAGTTTACTGTTTTTCTTTGAAATCAATATTCAAAAACATTTAACCTACTGATGCTTCAATTAATGTAATTTTATTGGTATCTATTTTTATTTTGAAATTTACCAGTAGCCACTGCATTTCCCACCCCCGGCTTATACTCGAGTCAATAAGTTTTCCCAGTTTTTTGTGGTAAAATTGGGTGCCTCGGCTTATATTCGGGTCGGCTTATACTCGAGTATATACGGTAAGTCAAAATATTAAAGCATAAGTAAAAAACATTTACAGCATAGCACACCCATTGAATGGGTTCTGCATTATGTCTTTGTATCTTTGCAAACCATCCTTGCTTCCATTCATCACATTTGTATATCACTTCATATATTGCCTTTTATTCTTTAAATGTCTTACCACTCTTTGTGGATCTCATTAATGCCATCCAATCGTGATGGATGATCTCCTGAATTGATCTCCTTAATCTGTTTGCTCTTGTTTCAGATTGTTGTTTTATAATCTGCTGCTTATATGCTGTCTCTATTTCGCTAAGCCATCTCAGTGTATCTATTTTTTCCACATGTGCAAACTCAGTTTTGTATTTTGTATCCACATTTGTTTACAATTCATTCAGTTTTTACGCTATCTCTTCTAGTGTTAGGAAATATTGTTCTTATATAACACACTCATTGCATTCTATAGTGGTGCTTAAAAGTTTGTGAACTCTTTTGGATGTTCAATATTCAATCTTATTCAGCATGCATAAATAAGACCTGAAACACATCTGTTCTCCACAGATCTTCTAAAACTAGATAAAGAGAACCCAGTTATACACATGTGTCAGGAACATTATGTATCTTAATTGATTTGTTGAGGAAAATGATACCTCCTTGGCACTTCCTTTGGCAAAAATAAGTGAACCTTTATCAGTTTATTTGAAATGAAAATTAGTCAGGTGTTCCAGTCAATGGGATAATAATCAGATTTGAGTGTGGAAGGTTCTGTCTTATTTAAAAAACAGTGTTCTGGATACTCACTATCCAAATATGATCTTCACAACACAGGTATGGAGAAGTGTGTCATAACTCAAACAAAGGAGATTTCTGAGGATCTTAGAAAAACAGTTGTTGATGCTCATCAGGCTGGAAAAAGTTATAAAACCATTTCCACAGAGTTTGGACTCCACCACTCCACTATCAGGCAGATCATATGTAAAGGGAAGCAATTCAACACCACTGTTATCCTCCCCAGAAATGGTTGACCAGACCAGTCAACAGCAATGGGTGTGGCACTCAAGTCTTCAGTGTTGGCAGGAAATGCTGCATATGACATTCACATAATCAATCTACACCTTTTCTATTTTGAAATGTGTTCACATGGTCAACCTTTGTGTGTACATCTGTTGGTAGCTATGGAATATGGATATAATATATATTTGTTAATATATTTGGATATAAGTATAGGATGAAGGTTCATGGTTGGTTGGGAACATGAATGTATAGATACTTTAATATGCAGGTGTATTTTTAGCTAATATGCCACATATTTTGCAGCAAATATTACATAGATTATATGAGATAATATGGAGTATGGACTTGAAATGTAATGCAATAAAGACAATAAATGCTATTTGTTTTTGACTGTGAAAAGGGAAATATTCTAAATCACGTACAAAGAATCCAAAATCAGATCACGTTGTTTAAATATTGTACCTTGGTAGCATGTTTATTAAAGAGAGGAAAATTAAAGGAGAATTTTTAATGAACAAATACTGATAGAAATTTAGTGGTGGTATATGATATGTCACGAGGAATGTATGTTTGTCACAAGATGCAAAAATGGGTACTGTCCACTTTGATATACAGAAGGAAGAGTTGAGTATGTCAGGAAAAACTAAGTACAATATTGCTTAAAAGTATGTGAACCTTTTTGAATCCTTTAGAATATTCAATTTCTGCCGTTTAGTTGTCACCTGGGCTTTTATGGGCCAAATCTAGTAGTCTTATGCTGAAAAATCTGCCTCACCACCTGGTGATTGTATAGACGTTATGTTTTTCATCTTGACAGTCCGTGTGACAATCCATGGGTGTTCCATAGTCATTCTTTTTTTAAAAAAATTAAAAGATGTCAATATATTTTCATTTTCTTTATTCCAATGATATACCTGATTATTTCTGTTTGCTTTATCCACTGTCTTCTCCTTCTTTTCTCAACTTGGAAAAACATAGACATTTTTTCTAATTAACAATTTACTTAGTGTTTCCTCCTTTATTCACTTTCCGTTTGGTGGCTACTTGAAGGTTTTCTCCCAAGATTTTTCAGGGTATTTTGCTGTCATCCCAGGCAGCATACTGCCAGATTACACAAAGAGCCGCAAATATTCCTAATGTAACAATTTTCCACTTGAAATTGCTTTTTTTTTCTTTGCGGGAGAAAAGGCAGAAGAAACAATGGACAATAAGGAGAGATAGAGATTAGAAAAGGGAAAACAATGCCCATATAAGGAACAAAGAATTAAACAATCCTCTTACTTCTATTGATCTTGAAATGTTTTTTCACGATCAGCCAGCCCAGGAAGAATAAATTCAAATAAAATTTCTTATTTAATTTATCTCTTTAATCAGGCTGATTATGAGCTCTCTATCAGAGACCATTAAGCCAGAGGAAGTAGAGAAGCAAAGCATCTGTATCATACTTCTTTCTCAATTGAGATATACATTAATTTTCATTATTATACAAATTCACTTCCTGTTTTGAAATTTCTAGATGAAATACTCAAGGAAGAAATTATTCATTTAGGTGTGCTGCCTTTTCAGTGTAGGTGAAATGTCTTCTGTAAATTTCCCTTCATAATTTTTCTAATTGGATTATTTAATAATAATACAGATAATAATGGACAGATAGCCCAAGCTATCACTATCTTGTTTCCCAAATTATAAACCTTTCTTATGTGAAATATTTTCGAGATGGGATACAGTGTTGAGGTAGATAATGAAGGTAAAATTATACTCTTAATAACTGAGATTGCTGTTCAGTGTTTTTTGTCATTCTTTTTAGTTATTTGTAGCTTATTCATGAAATACACAATAAATTAATGAGTTTCATGGTATTTCCTGAGTATTTTTACATCAGATATGAAACAAAGAATTGTTGAATCACTTTCTGTAATTCTCTGATCCTAAATCATTTCTGCACTTCTTTCAGGTTACATGACCAATGCCCTTTTCTTGGTTTTATATGTTTGATTTCTCAATATGTTCTTGCAAATCAGTGGAATGATGTACAGCTATGTGTAAATGCAACTTTGATCTTGAAACATTTTTTTCTCGACATTGCTATAAAAATGGGTTCCCATACCAACAAGGATTCTGGAAACCAGTATGTCAACTGCAATGAACTGGAAACTTCTTTGTTATCAGTAAAGAGACTTGCTTCCTCGCAGGATCTTGTGAAGATTGTTGGATAGAAAAAGGAGAAAATCTTCACCTTGATGCCCATAGGGATATATTACTGTAGTTGTAAACTAAAAAAAAAAAATCAATTCTGGAATTCTTGTAACCCACATTTTTAATTTCAATAAATCTTGTTAAAAAAACACTGTGGGAATCTTGTTTGGAAAAGAATTACTGAATAGTTATAGTTTGCTGATAAAGAGTTTGATCATCCTTATGTAATCTAGAGAAAGCATCCTGAGAGTGGGAGTTATCTTGATGGTTATAAGTAGGCAAATCTGTATTAGGGATCAAGAAAGTGAAAAGTTCACCTTTCAAGGAATTCTGGTCTAGCATGCTTCTGTGGCCCCTGGAAGATGGCAATCATATGATGGGTAAACTGCTCATCATTATAGATTTTATGGCTGGGCAGGTGATACTGTGAGAAGATGGTCCTAGAATATCAGGCCTAAATCATTCAAAGTGACAACTAGCATCTTGAATTGCACCTAGAAATCAACCAACAACCAATGCAGTTCTCTGAATATAGAGTTATAAAAATGTTGCCCCATGCTAAGCACATGGTAACAGTCCAATTGAAAACTGACTGAAGCAGGAGTGACAATGAGTAATTCTCCTACTCCAAGAAAGGTTGTGATTGGTTCAGAAGATGGAGCTTCAGAAAAGCCCTTGTGGCCACAGCTGCCACCTGCTCCTTAAGGAAGAGTTGTTAGTTGATTCTCAGAATTACATTGTTTTCCTTCCTGTAATTATAGTTTGCCTCCATAGAAGAAAGCAGAACAGCAGGGATGTTACTTTTCCAGTAAGTGTGACAATAATTAATTAGGAATTGCAAGTTAAAATCCTTAGCGGACCACAAAGCTTGCAAGTTAAGCCAAACATGTTTCAGGAGATACTTGCCTCAAGAGTCCTAAGCCACTGAAAATTAGAGCATATATCATCCACAAGACCTCTGAGGAATCTCATCTATGTTTCTTGGTCATATTGGTGTGATGGAATCATGGTGAAGTGAACAGAATGCTCAAAAGGGACATGCCTTGCCCTCTAATCACTGTTAATTGCTATACAGGCCAGAATGAGAACAATGGGTATTTGTACTTATGGTTGGCGGTATGAATAAACCTCTTTGTAATAAATGCACGTCTGTCCGTCTGTGAGAGAGATGAGCCACAAGCTCTGCTTATCAAGAAGACCTGTTTTTTGCAATTATTCTTTGAGAGTCTTCCCTCAATGATTTTTTTTAATGATTATTGCTCAGTTCCTGATGAACACCTGAACTGCTCAAAGATGTATCAGTTATGGAGGGCAGATTTGTTTCCTTGACTTGTTCTGATGAGGGGAGGCATAAATATAACAAATTCTACACTGTAGTCTGGACAGTAGACTGGATTGTACAATTTGGGATTCACAGAGCCAAACACTTTTTAGTATATGGGGGGAAAAACCTCACTTGTTACTATAGAAATAGTTGAGGGGGCATCCCAGTAGATTTGATTTGGCATGTCTAGTTTAAATGAATTAAGCATACATGCCAAAAGCAGAACCAGTGCTTTTTCCCTGGGTAATTGAGTTTGCGCAATATGTTTAACTCATTCGTGAACAAACCCATTCTCTGGGTTCACACAAGGTATCACAAAGAAGAAAATTAACAAAGATTAAAGTGAATGAAATTTAGAAGGATGAGCAAATGAAGATTCCAAATATTAAGTAACCATATTAAATAGGTTCAAGTATGGATGGGCCGGTTAAGGCGAATCCGATGCTAATTTTACATCTGGTTCGCTGAACCAGTAGTTGCAAGGACT
>WNWU01000056.1:6076215-6092777 GCA_012654045.1 Ptyas mucosa | reverse complement strand
AAGCACGAAGCCGAGAACACCAGCCTGAAGATGACGAATGAGACTTCATCGAAACGTCGCCAAGACACTTCCAATTTTACGCGGGAGAAAACCCGAATAACCAAAGACCTACATACAAACACCCGCGAAAACCTCAGAAAACATATATATATATATATATATATATATATATATATGAGCTTAATGATGATGGATTTCCCCTTATCTTCCAACTTCGAACACGAGGCCAGTCCACCGAGGTCTCAGGCCAAACATAAGGCCGTGCCTCGAATACGTTCAAGGTCCTCCCATGCCTCCCACTAGCCCAAGTCATCTATGGCCACAGAGAAGGATGCGCTGCGCCGTCACAAGGCGCTTGAGCGTCAATGTGATAAGACCAGGCAGGCTTCCTCCTCTTCTTCGGCTCCTGTCCGTCAGATTCCTGTAGAGCCTCCTGGAGATCTACAGGAATCTTCCTGCTACGACTTCCGGGGACTTATCATCTGCTGCTGGGGGTCCTTATGGTCAGCCCCTAGGCCTTTTCAAGAGGATGTCACTCTCCTTTTTTTTTTTTTTTTGATTTATATGCCGCCCTTCTCCGGAGATTCAGGGCAGCTTACAATGTGTTAAGCAATAGCCTTCATACTTTTGTATATTCATACAAAGTCAGCTTATTGCCCCCACAATCTGGGTCCTCATTTTACCTACCTTAGACAGAATGGAAGGCTGAGTCAACTTTGAGCCTGGTGGGATTTGAACTTGCAATAACTAGAGGCAGCAGATGTAAGTGGATGTTAATAACTGCCTTAGTCTACTGAGCCACCAGAGCCCCTCCTTGCCGGACGTGACGGTGGTGGGTTTGGTGGAAGCTGCACCATCTCTGCCGTGCCAACCAGAAGTGTCCTTTACACCAACATCTGTGGGGCTTCGCGCTCCGGAGGCTCAACTCCCGGCATCACAGGTTGACTTTCAGGCATCACTGTCTATGGCACTATCCTCCTTGCTGGCAGCCGGGCTCCAACAATCTTCTATGCAGCCATCCCAGATTCACTTGGCTCAGCCTGTTTCTCATGCTGCAGGCCATCATCGTGCCCAGTCTCCTGCTCAGGCGGAAGCGGCTTCTTTGGATGATTCTGATCATGGTGAGGCGTTTCCGGAGGATATTGAGTTCTCTGAGGACGAGGACCTGCTGCCGGATGCCCCGGCTTTCTCCCGATTGTTCAGACCGTCCTTATTCAAGTCTCTCTTGCATAAGGCGCGACAGACAACTAACATTGGAATTCCGGAGGCATTGCCTACCGAGCCCTCTTCTTCGTCAGGGCCTCATGATGTACTCTTCTCGTCCTCCAAGCCGGGCAAGGATTTTATTCCTTGTCCTCAACTTTTCTCAGACGTCTTACAGTCTCCTTGATCTCAGCCAGGCTTCTTGACGACCCCCAGTAGTCTGGACAAAAAGTTGTATTGTGTGGCTCCAGAGTTGGATGGGCTGTTGGCCTTACCGACAGTTGACCCGCAAGTAGCAAGCCTTTCTTCCTCCTCAGTGCTTTCCACAGACTCTCTCGATGCTCTTAAGTCTGAGAATAGAAAAACGGAGCTGGTCTTTCTAAAAATGCACCAGGCCATGGCTTGGGCGATAAAGACTGCTACGGCGATGTCATTCTTCAACCGGGCTTCGCTGATTTGGCTGCGTCAGCTCCAGGAGAGGCTGCCTCCGGAAGAGACACGCTTGCATCAGGATATAAATAAGATTGTGGCAGCCACTGAGTACTCGGTGGATGCATCCCTCAATTCAGTAAAATTTGCTTCCCAAGCCTTGGCCACTTCTGTGACTTCCCGCTGCCTTTTTTGGTTAAAAAACTGGAGGGCGGATGCCAAGGCCAAATGGAAACTCGCAGCAGCCCCATACAAGGCCCCAAATCTGTTTGGATCCTCCCTTGATCTGCTGCTGGTAGAAAATAAAGATAAGCGGAAAGTCTCCCAACTTCGTTCCGCAGACCTGAACAGCACTACACCCCCTATTCTCAACAGCCCTTTCGGGCCTCTTCAGGACCCGGGGGGTCCTATACACAGTGCCCTTTCTTCCAAACGGCCGACTGCTCCATTGATCGACAGCAATTTCGTGACGGGGCAGGAATCCTTCCTCCGCCAAACATCCCTTCCGTGGCGCAGGGTACAAGCCCTTTTGCAGGGGAAAATGACTACGGGTCACAAGGCCCCATTGGTGGCCAGCTAAAACTATTCTGCCGCCAATGGGAGCAGTCAACCACGGACGCTTGGGTTCGCCGTACCATCACCGCTGGACTCACCATCGAGTTCCTCGACCGCCCTCCATCTTGCCACGTGCATTGTCCAGCGCCTCTTTCGCTCGAGAAGGACCGGTTACTGAGAGAAGAGATTCGTCATCTCTTACGCATCAAGGCAATAGAGCCGGTACTGTTGGACCAGCGTGGCACAGGCTTCTATTCAGTCCTGTTCCATACGGTTCCAGTATGGGGAGTACCATTATCAGTATTGTGCCATGCCCTTTGGGCTATCCTTGGTCCCAAGAACTTTCACCAAACTGGTGGCGGTCGTAGCTTCAACTCTCAGGATGGTGCCAGTGAGGGTCTTGTGTTACCTGGACGATATCCTGGTCCTGTCGTCTTCCAGAGAACAAGCCCAGCAGGATTTGGATCTGGTGCTCAAGGTTTTTCCAGAATCACGGGTTCTTGATAAATTTTCCGAAGAGCCACTTGAACCTGTCTACCCAGCTCTAACACCTCGGGGCAGTAATAGACTCTGTGCAAGGGCAGGTCTTCCTGTCACCAGACCGCACCCAAAGTATCTCCAACCTGATCCACCAGGTGCTGACGCATCGGTCCGTCCCTCTTCTCCATCTCTCACAACTGTTGGGGAAGATGGTCTCGTGTTTCTCGATTGTCCCTTGGACCCAACATCACTCGAGACTGTTGCAATGGTTCCTCCTCCCCTTCCAATGGGCCGGCTGCAGCGACTCGCTCCTCAAGGTGACACTGCCTCCCCAGATACGTCTATCACTGTGCTGGTGGATGAGTCCTGCCTTGAGCCGAGGTTCCTTCTTCCTAGAACCAGCCCGCCTGACTCTGACATTGGACACCAGTCTGCTAGGTTTCGCAACTTGGTAGTGCAAGGCCATTGGTCTCCATCAGAACAGCGTCACTGCATCAATCTTCTCGAGCTGAGGGCTATTCGACTTGCGCTCCAACACTTCCAGTCCCATCTAGAAAGTCAGCACGTCCTGGTCCTCATGGACAACGTCTCAGCCAAGGCCCAGGTGAACAAGGAAGGGGGCACAAAGTCCAGGACCTTGATGCTGGAGGTGGAACATCTCTTGGCCTGGGCGGAGCGGAATGTCCTCTCGTTGATAGCAGACCATATCTCCGGAGTCGAGAATGTTCAGGTAGATTGACTCAGCCGGGAGGTGATCGACCTGGCAGAGTGGCAACTTCACCCCAGACTGTTCCAGGAGGCCTCACTTCGGTTCGGGATGCCGGTTGTTGATCTCTTTGCCAGTCACTTGAACACACAGATTCCTCGTTATGTGACCCGATACCCATGTCCGACGGTGGAGGACCACAACGCACTCAGATGCCAGTGGCCCTCCGGGTTCTTGTACGCATTCCCTCCAATCCCATTGATTCCACGAGTAATCTGAAAACTCTTAGACGAGAGAGCCGAGATCTTGTTGGTGGCGCCGGACTGGCCTCGTCGTCCGTGGTACGCCGATCTGGTGGCGCTTTTGGTTGCCCAACCGTGGGTGATCTCTCCACAGCGAATCTCCCAATGCCAGGGGGCCATAAGCCACTCAGTGGCTCAAATTGGCCGTCTGGCATTTGAGAGGGTCATCCTGAGAAAGGACTGCCTCTCCGACGCAGTCATTGACACGATACAGGCTTCCCGTCAGCCGTCTACGTCACGGATCTATGAGGTTTCTTGGAGGGCCTTCTGCACTTGGTGTTCCAGCAGCCATGTGGACATCACAACGGCACAGATTTCTGACATTCTAGACTTTCTTCAAACTGGCTTGAATAAAGGCTTGTCTCCTTCAACCTTGCGCCGGCAGGCAACAGCTCTGTCTACAGTCATTAGATGCCCCCCATATGCTTCGTTGTCGCACCATCCATTGATCAGGGGGTTTCTGCATGGGGCCATGAACTTGCACCCACTCACGGTTCATTGCTATCCGATGTGGGCCCTTTCTCTTGTACTACAGGCGCTCATGTCCCCTCTGTTCGAGCCTCTGGGCTCTGTTCCGCTTAAGTTCTTGTCATACAATGTGGCCTTCCTTCTGGTGGTCACCTCAGCCAGGAGAATCTCTGAACTTTCCGCCTTGTCTATCAGGAAGGACCTCTGCATATTTCATGCAAACACCGTTGTCCTCCATTTGGAACCCGCCTTCCTCCCAAAGGTGAACTCCTGGTTCCACTGAGCCCAGGAGCTCATCTTACCGGACTTCTGCCCCTCCCCACGACACCAATGCGAGAAGGACTGGCATACCCTGGACGTTCGCAGGGCCCTTTGTCATTATCTTCGATGTACGGCGTTCTTCAGGAGAACGGAGGCCCTGCTGGTTTCGTTCCATCCGGTATCCCTGGGTCAGAAGATATCACCTTCTACTGTGGGCAGGTGGATCAAGGTGTGTATTGCAACAGCTTATGAACATAAAGTGCAGCCTCTTCCGGGCAGAATTCTGCCTCATTCGACATGCAGTGCTGCCACTACAGCTGCATGGGCCACACAGGCATTGGTCCCTGACATTTGTCAGGCTGCCACCTGGTCTTTAGTTACACCCTTCATTAGACATTATAGAATTGACACATACACCTCGGCTGAGGCTTCCTTGGTCGAAGGGTGCTTCGAAGTGTTCATGTCGAGCTGGACTCTGGGAGCAGTCAGCCTCCCTCCCTGGGAGTTTAAGCTTGGGTATATCCCAGCTATGGACTGTAGGAGCAGCGCATTGGAAAACGGACGTTGTCTTACCTGAACGTCCCTTTTCTGGGCGCTGCGACTACAATCCATTCCTGCCCTGTTTTCTTTACCTTCTTTGGGCTTCCTGCTCCAGTTTTGTTGCCTCTGTTTTGTCTTGTTATGTCTTTTCCATTGTTACATGTTGCTTCTGTAGGTGGTTGCGCCTTTGTGAAAGACTGGTGCATCATGGGATTTGTGGGCGTGACCACAGCACGAAGAAAGGTGAAAAAATGTCACCCAGTTGAATCAGGAGAATGAGGAAACAACCCAGCTATGGATTGTAGTCGCTGCGCCCAGAAAAGGGACGTTCAGGTAAGACAACGTCCGTTCTCCCTGGGATATTTTGACTTGAGATGCAAGAGAAACCAGATACTTGGTTTCCGTAAAAGCACTAGCCAGTTCTGTGCCTGACCCACCCTTCACAAAGTGCCATTCAGACATAATGCGGGCTCTTTCTATACACTGGTCTGAAAGTTCTGCTCCTAGTTGCTCTTGCCTTAGTGACTTTTTGATTGGATTATTGCAGTAAAAAAAAAAGAGAGCAGGCTGCTGATGTGTTGAAACTGGGAAGGAAATGTATTGCTGGTTCTGCTCCAAGTGTGCATTAGTGGTTTTGTTTTTGCCAACAGGGTTTTCGCATGGCTACTTTCTGCTGTCGTTATTGCTTTTGGGGGGGGGGCAGTGTTGTTTTGCATACTCCATGAGATGCTTCTGGGTACAGCCATGACTGCCAGCACTGCCATTCCCTTGCATTATTTACTGTACGGCTACTGGGAAATCGATAAGAGCTCTGCCAATTTTCCCATTTAATTCAAGTGTGTGGGAGGCCTGCCAATCATCGGGAAGAAGGGAAACCTTTGCCCCCAAATAACCCAGTTGGTAGGTTGGTGAGGTAGAGCAGGGGTCTCCAACCATGGCAACTTTAAAACTGGCTGGCTGAGGAATTCTGGGAGTTGAAGTCCACAAGTCTTAAAGTTGCCAAGGTTGGAGACCCCTTAGGTAGAGGATGACTCGAAAGGAAAGGAAAAAAGAGCTCGCTCTCAGTGCATGGTGCAGACTTTTTTTTTTCTACTTCATCAATCGCTTTCCCTATTTCAAATCTGAACCAACCCAGAAAAATAATACCGATACAGATTTCTGCAAAAATAAAGATACAAAATGTGCTCTTGCTATTTTATGTTCCAAAATGTCAATTTGTTTTATTTTATGACTTGCATTTCCTTTAGTACAAATAGTCCTCAACTTAAGGCTATTCATTTCGCGACTGCTTGAAGTTACAACTACACTGAAAAAAGTGACTTACAGCCAGTGGTGAAATCCAATTTTTTTTCCCTACAGGTTCTGTGGGCATGGCTTGGTGGGCATGGTGTGGCTTGGTGGGCGTGGCAGGGGAAGGATACTGCAAAATCCCCATTCCCTCCCCACTCCTTGGGGAAGGATATTGCAAAATCTCCATTCCCACCCCACTCTGGGGCCAGCCAGAGGTGATATTTGCCGGTTCTCCAAACTACTCAAAATTTCCGCTACTGGTTGTCTGAAGTACTCAAAATATCCGCTACCGGTTCTCCAGAACCTGCTGGATTTCACCCCTGCTTACAGCCCGTCTTCCCAGTTACAATCATTGCAGCATCTCCATGGTCAGGTGATCAGCATTCAGGCACTTGTTAACTGGTATGTAGTTATAACAGTTGCAGCATCCCAGGATCGTGTGATCACCTTTGGGACCTTTCCAAACAGCTTCTGACGAGTAAAGTCGGAGGGAAGCGGAGTCTCTTAATGTTTATATGATGCACTGAACAATTGCACTAATTTGCTTAACAACCATGGCAAAACTTGTAAAATCGGGCATGACTCATTTAACAAGCACCTTGCTTAGCAGTGGAAATTCTGGTCCCAGTTGTGGCTGTAAGTCAAGGACTACCTGCAGTAGTTTCTCTTAGGATTTCATTTTGTTAATTTACAAGGTAAACTAATTAGGGAGTGAATACCTTTTCTAAAAGTATATTCTCTTATTTTATGAGAAATGTACATCCAATGGGATGAAAAGCAGATGAAGCTGCAATAGATATTTTTACAAAGGTAAGAGGAAATCTTGTGTGTAGAAGCCGATCAATTCATGAATGGTTTGAAGAATAGAGATAAACTTTTCTTCTCTCTCCTTCATTGAAACTTCGCACACAAAAGAAACTGGTCCATCTAATGAGACAGTTTGGTACCTTCTTCCTTTCTGTAACATGGGACCAGTTGTTACTGGCAGGAGATCTGTGGTGGATGGTCTGATGCAATCAGTTTTTTCTAATGTTAACTTTCCCATCAACTGATCTGAGGATTCTGGGAATTATAGGGATCATTAGATTAGGGAAAGCTGTTAGACCTGTTATTTTCTCCATAGGACAGTTCACAATAGGTATTACTTCATATTTATGAGTTGGCTTCACCACCATGTAGAGGTAATAGAGATTGTAAAATCCAGACTGTCCATGGAACCTTGGGCAGAGTTGAATTTCAAATATTGCCCAATAACTCTTGGAGTATCTGGGCTGGGCAATTGGCAGTATCTTGAGGTGAACCAATATCAGAACCAGAAACTATGGATAATCCAGTAGTTGCCTTCAAGACCAAATTGGGGCCAGAGCAAGAACAAAGTGCAAACCAAAGAACAGATACAGTCAGATCTCTTTTTAAAATTTCCAGTGGAAATAAGAATTCTGAAATACTATTGCTCTGTGGCCAAAAAGATGCTGTGATCAATCTAGGAGGAAAAAAGTCCACCTAGGACAGTCTTGGGCCCACCAAATGCATGGATTTCAAGACCCAGAATTCCCAGCCAGTATATCTGAAATCCATGCATCTGGAGAGTACCCAGGTTGATGAGGTAGAAAGTCTGAAGGAAGTTCACCAAAAAAGTTGTGTACAATTCAGTGGTTTACTACAGGAAAGCACACAGAGATCTCCAAAGTGTCTGACAGGAAGAGCCTGACATTACCTTAGTTTGAATAAAAGTAAACACAAATCACATATTTTTCATCCTAGCCAGTACGGTAGTCCCAAAGGTGCTTTTTAAGAGGCGCTGGACTTTCTTGTTTTTCTTTGAAAACGTTTCGCTTCTCATCCAAGAAGTTTCTTCAGCTCTGACTGGATGGAGGGGAATGGAAGGACTTATATTCCTTGCAGACAGCTGGTCATTTGCATTCTTTTTAGAGAGTCATTGAGGCCATTTGACCTTTTATAATCAAGTGGGGTGCCCGGCTGGGCTGATCACCCTGATGCCGTGTTTCCCTGAAAATAAGCCCTAATGCATCTTTTGGAGCAAAAAAATATATAAGACTGGGTTTTATTTTCGGGGAAACATGATATAAAAAAGGATCTTACTTAACCCAATGACAATCCTTTAAGCAAAAATGAGGTTCATT
Source organism: Ptyas mucosa (assembly GCA_012654045.1). Taxonomy (NCBI): domain Eukaryota; kingdom Metazoa; phylum Chordata; class Lepidosauria; order Squamata; family Colubridae; genus Ptyas; species Ptyas mucosa. The sequence goes on along the minus strand of WNWU01000056.1, from coordinate 6,084,399 downwards.
ACTTCTTAAAGTCTCATTCTTTTAAAGTCTGCTGTGCAGACTTTAGGAAAAACAGTCATATTGTGAACATATTGCAGTCTCTATCCATTCTTTTAGCACTGACTTCATATCTAGATATGAAATGGGATGTAGATCCATATCTGGGGCAAATATGACAATGTTAGATGTGATTGGCTGTTTTCCATGTGAATATCCAGTCGACTTTGACATGAAAAAAGTACAATTCTTGTTCTACCTTATTTTCTTAATAAGGCAAGTTCTGTGTTTAAGGACATGCACATTTCTATCTTATCATAGGAAAATAGTGCATATTTTTAATTAGATGCTATTCAGATAAAATTCCTAACTTCTGCCTGGGTCATTTTAGAAATTTCAACGTTCTAAGATGGTGCAGTTGTTTTGCAACAGATACTGTTCTGATCTAACAGTTTGAATATGCCTCTGGTGTAATTTGGGTGCCATGCCAGCTCTTTCTTTTTGCATCCTTTATTTCACGATAATACTCAGACAGCAGTGGCTTCCTACTTCCCAAAACCAAACCAGGTTACACAAAACGTGTATTTTTGAAGACTGTTTTTGCAAATGATAGTTTTGACCAGGAGAGGGCATTTGTCAGCCAATGGAAATATTCTTCTGGCAATGGTGAATCTTGCAGTTATTTCACTGCATTGCCTCTTAAGAGAGTGGTTACATCAGCAGGTTTTGCCATGAAGAAAAATATCCTACCCTGCCTGGTTCTTCTGTGAAATCTGCAAGAGGTATTCCTGCCCCCCGCCCACTAAGATGATGACTCTAATAGCATTTGTTGGAGTCTATATGAGATAACAATATAAAAGGCTAAGAAAAGAAAATTGATCTACATGACACTGATTACCGGCATTGCTGATTATTGGCATGTGCTACTGTCTTGTTTCCATGAATGTCTCATTTTATAAGCCCTCTACACACACACATCTTTTCTCTGCTGCGGATGTGCCTTGCTGAATATGCTGACCTGTTACATTAGGGTTACAAGTAGTCGCTCGTTAAGAAAAGAAAGCACTGAGAATGGTTTTCAACAACAATTATTTCAAGGGAGAATCTCAATTCTGGGGAAAGAGCCCTATGCTAGTATCAGACTGGCTGCTTGTCCATTGAAGTAGAGAATTGGCTTGTTGTCAGCGTTTAAAACATCTTGTTCTGAAGCCAAGTAAGCATCTTGTGGAAGAGTTCACAAGCAGAGGCTTGCTTCTTTTTAGGTTACGCAGTGTGCAAGGTAGATAATCTAGGATCTGTTTATAAAAAGATTTAGAGCAGGGGTGTCAAACTTGATTTCATTGAGGGCCACATCAGGGTTGTGTTTGAGTTCACTTGGGGGCGTAGGTGGGGTGGATGTGAACAGTGTGGGTGTGGTCAGCTCAATGTCCTGTAGCCTGCGTGCCCCCCCTCTGTTTTTGGCTGTGACAGCCTCCTGCAGCCCTCTGTCAGCCCTCCCAAGCTCTGTTTTCTCTGGCACAAGGCTGCAGGAGACTGTCGCACCCAAAAACAGAACTCGGGAGAGCTGAGGCATCCTGGGCCAGTCCTTCGCTGTTTCCAAGGCGGCCCCACAAGCCAGATCTACGCACCCCACAGACCAGATTCGGCCTGCAGTCCTCGAGTTTGATACCCCTGATTTAGAGCATCAGTAAAGATTTGATTTGAGCTGCAAAAGTCCAGAAGACCACTATGTGGCAACAGGAGTTACATAAAACCCTTGCTTTTCATTGCTATTTATTTGGTGGCTGTTCTTGAGTTTTGCAGCCACATCTTGTGGTTATTTTAATCCACCCAGGTTATGACAGCCATGTTTTACATGATACTATTTGCATATCCAACATCCTTTATGTGGCATTTTGTCATTCACGCATTTCAGAGAATATTAGGACAGATTTTGGCATGTCCATATAAGTCACGCATAACAGTGGCTGAGAGTAGAGGATCTTACTTCTGCTCCACCAGAATACTGTTGTCTCTACAAGATTTGTTGTGGTGGCACGCTACTTCAGGGCAGCGTTGTTGTCATTTTCTCACAGAGGAATTTTTAATGAGTTTTTTAGGAACATCAGCCTTACTCCTAACATGATCACAAAGTTTTGCCAGAAAGCATCACAATAATCCTTTAAAAAATGTTATAAAAGGAGCAAATATCTTCAAATTACAGATAAGGGATTAAGATTTGTACTGATTATTTTTCAGGAACAATGCAACATTTAATCTCCAAAGACTCCCTTCTTTCCTTTTATGATTTTTGAGGTCCATTGGCAGTCTATATTGTGTGCAAGCCAACCTACTGGCAAAGATTCAGAAGAGCATTTTTGGTTCTCCACCTCCTCATTTCTGGAGTTAGGTATTTGCTGAAGTGCAGATCTTAGCATTTTCTGGAAGCACTTGATGCTCACTCAAACCTGAGTACCTGGTAAAACTATTCCACCTATTCATTTTCAGAATTATCAGAAAGGGAGGAGAGAGAGAGATTTAGGAGTAATGGTATTGCTTCTTACTTAATTTCAGTTAAACCCTAACCCTAACCCTACTCTGATGTTTTGTAGATATGGTCAGGGGAGTTGGAAATGATGATAAATTGGCCTTATTGGTGTTCCTAGATAATTGGGGTATTGGAATTATAATGGAATATTGAGTAATTTTTAATATATTAAACTATTAGTGACTCAATAGGGGACAACAAATACATTTTATGAATAAATGTTATTGATGTTTAAATGTACTTATGAAGAAGTGACAAAGACTCATAAGGAGAGAATGGTATTGTTTAAAGACAAAGATGTGACTGTAGAAGAACCCCAACAAATGGGGGCGGGGGGAAAGATGAGTACAAATTGGGAAAATAGTATTACACACACTGATATATAATAGAATTTATTATAATTACAATGTGTATGTTAAGATTAGAAGATGGAAGACTATGATTATGTATGTTTAATTGTATTATTATTGTTAGCATTGTTTAAAAAGTATATTGACCCAGTCAATACACTGTCCACAAAATATGTATGGCTGTTAAAGGAAAATTACAATATGCTTAGAACTGCTTTTGGTCCACAATGAGAACAGTTTAAACAATTAAAACAGTATTGGTTTTTTAAAAAACTTACACATGAACATTTATCATATAATTATCATTTGATATTCTCATAATCACCCTGAAATCAGAAACTGTGTCAAATGGATGGCCAGCAGAAGAGAATGATTGAATTATTGGGGAGGGGTGTCTTCTGTTGTGCTATGTGTGGAAAAAATGGGCAATATTGGGCAAATGATAAAGGAAGTACTTTGAAAACAGTAGGCTTGAATGGGAAGATAGATTGTTCATGTGTTCTTTTGAGAATGAGGATTACATCATACTTAGCTAGAAGATCTCTCCTAAATATGTTATTCTATGTCACACTTGAAACATTTGTCCAATACACACACCCTACCTCAGATCTGCGTATTTTACAGCCTCTGAACCACATCCAGCCCTTTGGCTGTCCCTGTCCAGCCTATGTGAGGTCAGTTAGAAATTAGAAATCAACTGTAAATAAGCATACATCATGTGCATAATACAATGGCATTGCTTTTATTTTGAAGGTGACTGCTTTTCTCCCCCTTCAATTTACATATGTGCATGCATGCGTGCCTACATAGTTTTACAGCCCTAGGATTCGGCCCTCCATAATAGTCCCAGTTTCTCATGCGTCACCGTGAGAAAATTAATTGCCCACCCCTGCTGTCTCTGAACACAGCCCTGCTTCAGAGAGAGAAAGATGGAGAAAAAAAAATATAATGAAGACGAAAGTGGTTTAGCATTAGTGTGTGCCTGTCATAAAGAGAAAATCTGTTTAATACAAGCCCTTGGAGGGCTACTGCCCTCAAGAAGGTTAATCAAACAACAGGGTAGGTCACCGATACCCAGAGGTCACAGGTAGACATGTCAAGACTGCAAAATGAGTTTATTCAGCTGATATGGTGAGGAGGCAGCTATGGCCACACCCCAGCAGATGAAGTTTCAGCTTCCAGTGAGTTGTTTGCTTTGGACATTGTGGATGGAGGCACAGGCTGAGAGGAGACGTGTGTAGCCAATGGGCATGGCTGACTCATTTCTGTCAGGATTGTTTTCATGGCTTCATTTGTTTTGTTTTTCGAGCCACCCCACATTTTTGCTTTCATGGGGGTGGCAGAATGCAACCTATGCAGGCGGTAGAAAGATTAAAGTGACTGTGAGCTGAGATCAAGTCAGTGAAAGGTAAGCATCCTTGCCAGGTACTGCTTTTGTTATGATGCTGGAGATATATAGTCCCATCAGCCTAATGTTGGCTGATACAACTTGTGACCCCTCAGATTAGTCCAGCAGTTGTATATGGCAGCTCTCCAGGAAAATGAGAAGTTTCGGGGGGTGGGGGTCTACTGACTTACCCTGAGATGCTAAGGAATAATACAGGTTGTTACACACTTAACAAGTTACCATAATGTGGCTAATAGGTAGGTTGTGCTCATTGGCTGGCAACACTACATGAAAACACTTTACTCATTAGTAGCCAATAAAGTGCAGTTAGAGGTATAAAAAGTGCCCTGCACGGACAGACAGACAGACAGACCGACCGACCAACATGTCTATGCCAGTGGTGAAATCCAAATTTTTTTACTACCAGTTCTGTGGGCGTGGCTTGCTGGGCGTAGTGTGGCTTGGTGGGCATGGCAGGGGAAGGATACTGCAAAATCCCCATTCCCACCCCACTCTGGGGCCAGCCAGAGATGATATTTGCCGGTTCTCCGAACTACTCAAAATTTCCACAACCGGTTCTCCAGAACCTGTCAGAACCTACTGGATTTCACCCCTGGTCTATGCACAGATTCACATAAAAATATATATGTAGAAATCACACTTTCTCTTCACTTGCCTGCTATTATTAGTAACCCTGGCTTGATTGGTAATTTACTGTAATTAATAACTGCTCTCCATATGACAAGCATTTCTCCATGTTGCTGTCAGACTTTAGAGGGCAGCAGTGCAGAATAGGCTTTATCTCTTTTCCTGTTCCTCCAATTATTATGCTTTGTGATGTGCTAAACATCTGTTTCATTTGTGACTCTCACATTGAACAACCAAAACCAAACTTCGATAACGAAGTAAATAAAATAAATAATCACATGGAGTCAAGCTCAACTTAAGGGTATCTTTTGGGTTTTTTTGGTAATTCATAGTTGAAAGTACCAGTAATTGGTGAAACCTTATATAGAAAACATAATATGCAAATAGTACAGCAATGCATCCTTACAGACTTTGGAGTGTAGACACCTACGAAAAATATGTGCTGAATTAATGAAGGGAACCATGTCAATATATCCTGGAGCCAACAACCTGCAGTATGTCTTTAAAGGGAGATAATCATCTCTTCTCCTTTAAATATCAAGAAATCTTTATTGCTGAGTTAGTTCTCTCTCTTTTTAAAAAATCTGTAAATAAATCACCTAGAGCATTATCAGTTACAGTGCATAAAAAAGAATTTAAAAGGATGTTAGAATTTAGCCTGAAGCTTTGCTTTGTAGAGTACTTGACCTTTTCAAGTCCTGGTATGCTTTGATATTTAAATAAATAATAAAAAAATAAATAATGGCAAGATATTATGGTATGTATTCTTACCGTACACTATTGCACCCCCCTTCCCCCTCCTCCCTGCCTGCAGGATCTGGCAGCAACCTTACATTCTTTGCAGCTTCCTGGTTTGTTTTTGTAGCATTATATGTGCTTGTATTCACACAAGGCAGTAATTTGTCATATGATTTGTTTGATTTTGATACTATACAGTGTTGAGCAATTCGGTTGTTTTTAATACAGCTGCCTGAGAGTTGATTGGTACTAGCTGCATAAAAGAGATCTTCACAATAAAATTGTCAAAAATCTAAGCACAGATTAATATTTCATCAATGACTTTTCAATTCTAAAAGGTTCTGGGTTTCTTAGGGAGATCTTCCTCATGAATCTTTCCCAGAGCTTCCTCGGCCAAGATCTTATATTAAGTGACCTTCCTATTGATTAACGACTGGGAAACTAGTCCAGCTCAGCCAATGACATATTTAGGAGATTCCAAGCAGTCAAGCTCCCCGTAGGCCAGGGGTGTCAAACTCAAGCCCCTTGGGCTGGATGCGGCCAGTGGGCTGTTTAGATCTGGCCCGCAGGGCCACCCTGGAAACAGTGAAGGACCTGCCCGCAGTGCCACAGCCTGCAAAAATGGAGCTTGGGAGGCACCCCGGGCCCACCCGGGCCCACCCGAGCTCCGTTTTCACTGGCAGAGGGTTGCAGGAGGCTGTCACAGCCAAAAACGGAGCTCAGGAGCCCGTTTTCGCTGGCAGAGTGCTCGGGGCACCACAGGCACCCCCGACACAAGTGACATTGAGCTGCCCATGCCCACCCTGGCCCCCCAAGGTCAAATACAATCCTGATGTGGCCCTCAATGAAATTGAGTTTGACACTTCTGCCTTAGGCTGTTTCAAATTTGTCTGAACTTCCACAGCATAGTTGGAAGATAACTTTAACTATAGGTCAAGAGCAGGGATCTCCAAGTTTGGCAACTTTAAAACTTGTGGGCTTCAGCTCCCAGAATTCCTCAGCCAAGTCTGGAGATCTCTGGCAAGAGTATGGAAAATTCAAGCGTCTGAAGACTTCATGCTTGTATTCTCTTTCTGCCTTGCAGATGTCATGGAATCCTCAGTATCGGAGTTCTAAATTCCGCCACGTTTATGGCAAGGCCGCCAGTAAAGAGAACTGCTATGACAACGTGCCCATCACCCACAGTGTCTATGACAACCAGTTTTGTGCTGTCAATCCTCGTTTTATTGCCGTGGTGACCGAATGTGCAGGTGGAGGCGCCTTTCTTGTTATACCAATCAGTCAAGTAGGTATCTCCAAGCCTGTCCTATATAACTGGCTTATCGATGTGGGGCGGATAAAGACATGGGAGGCCAAATGTTGATAAAGCTCAAATCAGTAACTTGTTTTCAGTGAGGGCTTTGTTTTTGCCCTAAATGGTCACTTGAAAAATTAGCAATATTGTCTGCAATAACTCCATAAATTGATACACAAGCAGTGGGTTCATTTACATGTAGTCCTTGACTTACAACCATTGTTTAGTGGCCATTTGAAATTACAACGGCACTGAAAAAAAGAGACTGATGACTGTTTTTCACATGACCGTTGCAGCATCACCATGGTCACAAGGATCAAAATTTAGATACGTGGAAACTGGCTTATATTTATGATGGTTTCAGTGTCCTTGGGTCATGTGATGATCTTTTGCAACCTTCTGCCAAGCAAAGTCAACCGGGAAGCCAGATTCACTTTACAACCATGTTATTAATTTAACAACTGCAGTGATTCACTCAAGGTCGCAAAAGGGGGCAAAACTCATTTTACTGTCTTGCATAGCAACAGGAATTTTGGCCTCATTTGTGGTCATAAATCGAGGATTACCTCTGTCCCTTTCCACAACACAAGCTCCTCATGCTTTGAATCGTTCTGTTGTCTGCACCTCTTAAACCCAAGAGGCCTTCAGGTTCTGTCTAGTTTGATGAGAGGTGCTTTAGGAGCCCTGGTGATATTTCAGCCTAGATGTAAAACCTACAAAATGTGGGAAAATCTACGACTGGGGAGGATAAAGTCCTGTTCCTATTATGGGTTGCTTGTGATGTCAGTGTTACTTTATTAATCTCCTGGATTGCACGAAGTGCTGTAGTAGTTTAGTATAATTTTGTTATAACAAATGCAAATTGATCTCCATTTACCTGAACGCATGGAGGCCAAAGAAGAATAGGGGGAGGACTCCATGGTCCCATACATACATGGTCCAGTTGAAAGAAAGGATAGTTGGGCACAAGGAGCAACTCATCTCAAGAGTGAGAAATCTTTTTGGGCCCATTCCAGGAGTGAAGTGCTCCCGGTTTGGACCGAATCGCCCGATCCGGTAGCAATGGTGGCGGGTGGTTCTGAGAACTGGTAGCAAAAATCCCTGCACCACCACCCCCCCCATGCCCAGCTGAGCCGCGCGATCATCAGAGCCTGTTTTTTTAACTTTTAAAAGCTGTTTTTCTACAATCTCTTCAGCCGAAAAAATGCTTTTAAATTTGTTAAGGATATTGATGTTGTTTTACCAACCAGCAGAGTAACTGCAC
>WNWU01000056.1:6010101-6076205 GCA_012654045.1 Ptyas mucosa | reverse complement strand
CTGGACAACTGGTTCTAACATTATATATACCATATAGAATCCTAACAAAATTAAAAAAAAAGCCTCTGATGATCGCGCAGCTTAGCTGGGATCGTCAGAGCATTTAAAAGCATTTTTTTCTGCAACCTCTTCGGCTGAAGAGGTTGTAGAAAAAATGCTTTTAAAAGTAAAAGTAAAAAAAAAAAAGTTGGCCACGCCCACCAAGTCACATTACCCCCACCACCAAGCCATGCCCACAGAACCGATAGTAACAAATTTTACATTTCACCACTGGCCTATTCTCATGTTTCCTTAATATTGGCATGACCAAGTGTTAATCCCTGATACAATATTTAGTTCATGTGTTCATGACACTGTTGTCTCATGCACAGCAAACATCAGAGGCAGCTTAAAGTTGTCTTTAGCAGTTCCAGTATTCATAGTAGTGCTCGACGTACACCAGTTCATTTAGTAACCGTTCAAAATTACAACAGCACCATGACCAGTTTTCTTATGACCAGTTTTCACACTTAACAACCATTGCATCCCCATGATCACATGATCAGAATTCAGATGCTTGTCAGTTGACTCATATTTATGGTGGTTGAAGTGTCCTGGGTCATGAGATCACCTTTTGCGACCTTCTGACAAGCAAAAGTCAATGGGGAAGCCAGATTCACTTAACAACCGTGTTACTAACTTAAGTTAGTAGAGTTAAGGAGAGAGGGCCTCCTCAGGGTGCCGTCAGCCAGACAATGCCGGCTGGCGACCCCCAGGGGGAGAGCCTTCTCTGTGGTGGCACCCACCCTCTGGAACGATCTACCCCCAGAGATACGAGTGATCGCAGACCTCCGGACTTTTCGTCGGGCCCTGAAAACTCACCTTTTTCAGTTAGCCGGGCTGGCCTGATTTTATCTTGGTTTTAAATTGATATTGATCTTAAATTGGAATATTTTAAATTAATGGGCCAAACTTTATATAATCTATTTTAAAACTATTTTAACTTTTATGTACAACTGTTTTATTCTGGCTGTTCACCACCCTGAGTCCGAAAGGAGAAGGGCGGTATAAAAGTTTGAATAAATAAAGAAATAAATAAATAAACAACTGCAGTGATTCACTTAACAATTCTGGCAAGACAGGTCGTAAAGTGGGGCAAGATTCACTTAACAAATGTCTCACTTAGCAACAGAAATGTTGGACTCAATTGTGGTCATAAGTCGAGGATTACCCGTATTATTTTTTCTCATTTCAAGTTGTAAGTTCCTCAGGTAAGGGATGAAATAAGGGAAAGGCAACATCATTAAGATGTAGCAAAACAAAACTGTCTCTGGGACATGTTTGTTCAGCATTTAGGGAAACTTCACCTCACAGGTTTATTGTTGTGGAGAAAATAAGAAGAGAAAAGAATATTACCTATGTTCACTGCCTTGAATTGAATTATCAATTAAGTGATAAAAGTGGAATAAAAATCTAATATATAAATAAATAAATAAATAAATGTGAAACAACCTATATATGCGCTGCATAAATAACTCATAAAAGAGGCATAAAGTTGGCATATACTGTAGCCCTAGCCTTCCGTGCCAAGGTTATGATAGACTTAATTGGAATGGACTTTACTACCCAGTTTACCCCAAAATAAGACATCCCCTGATAATAAGCCCAATCGAGCTTTTGAGCACATGGCAATAGGGCCAAGTGCTTATTTCAGGGTTCAAAAAAATATAAAACAGGGTCTTATTTTTGGGAAACACGGGTAGATGGCAGCCTTGCATTATTTGATTAATTTGTTTAACAGCGTACTAGTATTTCTCTCCCAGCCTCCTCTTGTGGAATGATTGCTTTAATAACTGTTAACTATAAGGAAGCCAGCAGTAAGACATGCAGAAGCTGCTTTTTGCTCCTGCCCCCCATGTCCCTTCCTCTAATCTACCCTGTTACATCTGTATGACTCCATATTGGCCTGTCTCTGCCACAGTTCGATAAAAGTCTTGCTGTCATGCCCCCGTCGGAATTATTATCTGGATCTTCAGCTCCCTGAACTCCTTGCTTGGCTCTTGTTTTGCCAAATACATTTGGGATTTACTGCTGTGCAGCCTGGGTGCAGATAGTGCTGGGCCAGACTAACGGCATCCAGAGGCTGTTTGTGGTTTCTGCGGGGGGTTTGTTCTCAGTCTGCTTTAGGACTTGCCAGTAACGTGGGAGCATTTGGAGAGATTTGGAGCAATAAAGGGGCTGTTTGAACTGCCAGCTGTTTGTGTTATCTCTGTGCTGTGCCCTGGGTCATCACACTTGGGTTGTGCTCCCTGTGTGTTATGTTTATACTGAAGCTATTATTTTTTTCTTGTTTCCTTACTTTATATATGCCCTACCTTTCTGCTTTGACAAGCATTTAAGGTGGCAAACAAAATATGAAAACAAAACATAGAAAGTTTTAAATGAAAAATAAAATTATCGATACCAGAATTTTTTAAAATTAGCTATCCTAAACATTTTATAACACTAAAATTACCTGATAAAAAACTGGGAACCCACATACATCTTTGCAGATTTTCTCTGCAACAGTGGAGTCCAGATGCATATCCAGAAGAGTATATTTCATGCCTTGGGTACAAGACCTGAGAAGACTCTCTTCCCTGTGCTATAAATAGAAGCTTCTCTTTGTAACATGGGAGGCCTTGACCCTTAGCCCTTAGATCTGGAAATGGAGTAGCTATGTATCTCCTTATTCAATGTCGTTGTACCTTTGAATGGCTGTTAAGTGAATGGTTGTTAATCGAGAACTATCTGTACAAGCACATAATGATAGGTAATGTTAAGTTGAATTATGCATTAGAGAATAAAGCATTTGGTATTTTAAAATGGGGAGATAAATTAAAAATCAGCTTGCTTTTGATCCAAACAAATGAGACCACAAACATGCATGCTACGGAAAGTTCAACTTTATTAGCATTATTATTATATACACAACAATGTGAAATTACAGCTGCTAGTTCTTCAGCTGGTGTTTGATTTAATATGCATCAAGTTCTTCCCAAGGATGTCATAATGTATCAGTTTGTATATGTGTGGATCCAAGCAGTATGGCCTTTTTATAATTGATAGATGGAAATTTTAATAATGATGATGATGATGATGATAATAATGAATATCACAAAATATCGTGACCTGGCCATCGAAACTATGCGATTATGGATGAAACATGTGACAGTGATACCCATTGTCATCGGGGCACTTGGCACCATGTCTAAGAATTTTACAAAACACATCAAGAAATTACAGCTTCCTGCAATAACACCAGCGGAACTGCAAAAAATTGCGCTACTCGGAACATCATACATTTTAAGAAGATACTTGGTTGATATCTAGGATGCTGGCAGCAACTCATATCAACCATCAGTGCCAGTCAATGATATTTATGATGCATTTTTAAATGTTCAGTTGACTAAGTTTCATGTTTAATGAATAAAATAATAATAATAATAATAATAATAATAATAATAATAATAATAAACAACCTCCGACGATACCTTAACGGTTCCTAGGTCCTTGGTTAGGACTCGAACTGCTGAGCTATTAACCAGCCTCAAAGGCTGTGAATCTCACTAAAGATTAACCAATAATAATAATAATAATAATTATTATTATTATTATTATTATTATTATTATATACAAAGACATACAAATAGAAATAGAACAACTGTGAAATGGATAGGCTTAAAAAGGAACTACAAGAGAAAGATGATATTGATTACTATTTAGTGTGGCAAAGATGATATAGCTGGCTGGAGGAAAAGATAGGAACATAAAAATAACTTTGAGTACCTAATAGGAAATGTAAAGAATTAAACAAAGAGCGGATTATAATGTTCTATATATAATTATGTAAATATGTAAATACAGATAGGCATGGAGAAAGATAAGAAAAATAGAAAAATAACCCACCGATGTGATAGCTTTAAGAATCAGTCGTAAGACTGAATCGATGTCTGTTTGTTTTGTATGTTGTTTTAATGTATTTGTGTTTGTTTGTATTTTTTAATCAATAAAAAATATTAAAAAAAAGAAAGAAATAGAACTGTGGCAAAAGCAAGCAAAGGTAGTACCAATAGTAATAGGCGCCTTGGGTGCAATCCCAAAACAACTGGAGCACCACTTGAAAACCATAGGCATTGACAAATTCGCCCTCAGTCAATTGAAGAAGGCAGCTTTACTTGGAACAGCTTCCATCCTGTGATGATATCTGTAACACCATCAAGCATCCACATCTGCCTATCCTAGGTCCTTGGAAAGGACTTGTTAGTTAGACAAAAATGCCAAACCCAGTCTGAACATCTGGCTGACTGCGCGATGATCATCAATAATAAATACGATAAATAAGCCTTTTCAGAGAACTTTTCATTGTAGAATTAAACCTTTCCATTTGTTTTTAGACAGGAAAACTTGACCCGCATTACCCTCGCATCTGTGGGCATAAAGGAAATGTATTAGACATCAAATGGAACCCCTTTGATGACTTTGTAATAGCATCATGTTCGGAAGATACCACAGTAAGTCAGAGTTACGAACCTTTGCCTGAGTCAGGCAGAATACCGCCTAATTTCTTCATGAACACAGTCAGGAGTACAATCACTCAAGTTTCCTTTTCTTGTTTGTTATTATGATTAGTTATGTATTTACAGCTGGATAGCACAGTCTGTATCATGCCCATGGATTTTTAACCATACTGGAGCTAGCCAGATCAAATGAAATCTGATGTTGCTAGGACAAATGATCACTTAGCAGCATTCCATGGACTCTATAAAAATTTGGGTAGGCTGTCCAGTGTGTATTGTGACATTGCAGTGCAAGCTCTGCCCCTGCACATGGGGGTGTGATGTCACGATGCATGTTCAAAAGGGACAAAACTTACATTGCAATTCATCATTTGCCTCTCCCCCCCAATGCCCCCGGTATCCCTTTTAACTGTGAAAATGAAATGATGCAGAATCCATGTGCCAGATTCTGACATCTTAATGTTCCAGATGGTTAGCAGACTGAACAATGTCACATCTGCATTGCTTCTAACATTGTCATTTTTCTAAGACCTTCCAGAAGATCACTGTAAATTCCCCAAATGATGTTCTAGTTTTGGATTTAGAAGTTTGGAAATCATAGGTGCCCTTGAGCAAAACTGATTTTGTGTGTGTGTGACTCTATCTCTTCTCGTTGTGGAGTGGCTAATGACATGCTTTGGAGAAAAGGTGGGAAGTAAATTGTAACGAAAAAGAAGTGCAAGTGAAGAGAACATTTCCTTGGGAATGAAAACATGTTTGATACCTGGTCTCTGTTCCAGGCTAAGACATTGAGCTTGTCGATCAGAAAGGTCGGCAATTCGACGGTCGAATCCCTAGTACAGGTCTTCTGTGTGAGCAGGGGTTTGGACTAGATGACCTCCAAGGTCCCTTCCAACTCTGCTACTGTCAACTCAGATGCTGTTTAGAAATGCAGGGACTAAGAACAAGCAAATGCCCTCTTTCATTTTGATGGATGCCAAGGCTACCTTCTGCCGTGCAGGGGAACCTTTCTCCTTTTCCTATTGGTAATCCTGTGTGTAGTACTGGAACATGAAATAACAGTCAAAGGACCTGGACAGGGTGAAGGCGGGAAGGCACAAGAGAGTCTCTTGTACCCTTCCCTTCATTGCTAATCACTTTTCCATTTCTGTAAGCTCAGCAGTTGTTTAATATTGGTCTTTCAGGCTACACTAGTCTACAAGGAGAAAACCTCAGAAATGAAAGTAGCTTAATTTTACCCGAATTGGTCACTAATAAAGGAAAATTAAGTCCTGAGTATTAATTGGCTCCAGTTTCCGAGATACAGCTTCAGCTCTAAATTACATCAAAATAATTCAAAATTATGAGGGGGATGTGTGATTATGCTCTATAATTTTTCTGCAAAATGTGATATAGCAGTGAGAATGGTGCCAAACCAATCATTATAAATTTATCTTATTATTGATACCAATAACATAACTTTCCATTCATTTATTGGTTTTTCACGTAACATTTTCATGCTTTTTGCATGAAAAACTGACAAGCTCTAACATCAGATTAAACAAGGTTCCATCTTTATTCGGTATCTAAATCGGCTTTTCTCTTGTGAACTGCAGTAGGATCATCCCTGGGGAGATTCCAGCAATAATCAGTAAGCATGGATGGACTTCATTTCCCTTGGTATCTTTTCTCCATGCCTGCGATATCCTGGTGGAATCTCTCTCCCTGCTCATCACTCACTGCCCCACAGTTCAAAGGGAAATAGCCTAAATGTGAGTGTAAGAAGTGAATTTTCAGTGACATGTTTGTACCAAGTGTTTTATAGGATCTAAACAAATTTTCCAGGTGTTTTTCATAGTCATCTGCCTTGCTGTTCACAAGTGAAGACAAATGTATACACTTCCATGTGGTGCCATTTTCATTGTTCTACCGTACTTTGTCGAGAAGTTACGAGGCATCATGATCATCCCCCCCTTGTAGGCCAATATACTCGCCTGTGTATAAATCTTTATTGTGAAATATCTTGAAAACATTAGCCAACCAGCACCTTTATCACCTGTTTTCTAATTCATCTAATCAAAATATGTAAAATTAACACATTTTATCTCGGAGGTCCATAATTTCCCAAAATTTGTAGACCGCATTATTGCTCTTGAACGCTGCTGCGTTGAATGAGATAATCTGGGTTAATGGAATCTTCTTGGATTGTGTTGCATCTTCTGTCTCGTAGGTTAAGGTCTGGAATATCCCCCAGCATTTGCTAACCCAAAGCATCACAGATGCCCAGAAGGACCTTCTTGGCCATTCCAGAAGAGTGGGGCTTATCGAATGGCACCCAACTGCAAGTAACATCCTCTTCAGCACTGGTTATGATTACAAAGTGAGTTGAGATCTTAGGAGCATTCATTTCAACCCTGAAATACTGCTAGGCTTCTTCATGAGAGTCTTGTGAAAGAAGGAGGAGAAAGGAGTATATATACCATAGTAGAAGAATTCCATTCCAGTTATTCATTTCAATCTTCAGTGATGATAAAGTGTAAATTGGCCAGGCAAAATGAATGCAGTCACTTTACAACCTGAATACTAAGTGTTTTTTAAGTCAGACAGACCAAAATAGAATTAAATAAATACTAGTTTACCTTACAACATCTATAAACTAAATATATGAACTAAAAACTACAAGTAAGAGAAAAAGTCATTCTTTTGGTCGTTTCTTTCCTTTGAAATCACAGCATTTGTGATAAATCATAGAAATTGACACTGTCTATATGCTGGTCTGAGGCCGTTATAAAGTTTTGATTCGATTTTGTCGTGCAAATTATACTTCCCACAGAATTTAAACTTTTGCTCCAATTATTTTAAGCACTCCCTTTCTCATCCTTCTCTACTCAGCCATGGTGTCAGATTTGGGTCTGCATTGAATGAGATAGTATTTGTTGGTGCATCACATTTGGGACACAGTTGCTGCATAGTTCTTTTATAGTCTGCTTATTCAGTGGGTGGAAAGTTCAGAAAACGTTCTCTGATACCCGTACTTTTGTCACAGGTCATGATCTGGAACCTTGATACCAAAGAACATACAATTCAGACGCCAGTAAGGACAATCGGCTTCCATACAGATGTCATCCTCTCCATGTCCTTCAACACAGATGGCAGCCTCTTAGCCACAGTCTGCAGGGACAGGAAAATAAGGATCATTGACCCACGAGCAGGAACCATCTTTCAGGTATGTTGGTTGGGGAGAATGATTGGCATGAACGGTAAGGCTGGTTCTAACTAGGAAAGAGGCTGTCAGGGTTCCAAGTAATAACCCCAACGAAAGAAGATTCCAAGGCTTGAAGTTCCTCAAAGTTCCACTTTATTAGAGATGTCATATTGGCACATCTGTGAAAACCTGAATCTGAAAGCTTCCAGGTTTCCCCCTCTCCAAAGGAAAGTCCAAGTCCCTGCCCAGCACCCACATGTCCATCACATGGTCCAATAAAAGCTCCCAACTGGAGATGCCTCCCAGTCACACCCCTCCAGGTGCAGGGCAAGATGTCCTTGACTCTCTGAGAAAGGAATGATATTATGACTATATATCACCTGTGCTCCATACAATCCCCTCTCCCAGTTTCCCACAGCACTAAATGTGGCAGGCCTGAAGGCCCAATGTAAAAGATGGCTTCCAGGCCTGACGGGCTGCTGTTTGTAGGTGGGATCTACGGGATGGTTTTAGCCAGAAGGTGAATCGCCTTTCTTCAAAGCAGCATTGTTAGAGGCAAGCTATCTGGTTGCAAAGACTGGCTCTGAACCTGAACCAGATTTACAATATTTGGAGTCAGACAAACCCAAATCTACAGTCTTGTCATGTTCTAGAGATGGGAAGGACTTCTAAAAAAAGCACTTCCTGAGAATCCAGCATTTGAGATGAAATTCTTCCCTTGACTTATTTCAAACTATATTAGAGAAAAGATGCATGGAGCCTTCTAGCCTCATCTTAAATTCAAAAGATCTTTGCAGGTGATCCACTTGTTTGATCTTTGCACATGATCTACTTGTTATTCGTTGACATGGTTACTATTCTTCATTGCTAAGGAACATTAGTTATGCAGATTAACAAGACTTTCCCTGTCCAATTTTGTTCTTCGGTCACATAAATCTATACCACCCAAAAAAAAGCTCCTCTGCCTGTCTTCTTATAAATGCTTTCCAAATGTTGCCAGATCTTCAGACCACAACATATAATGGTAGTTTAATATTAATTTATTAAATTTATAGGCCACCCATCTCACCAATAACGTAACTCTCCTTTGATAATTGTCATTGGATTGGACCCATTATTTTACATCAGCATCAATAATTCAGGCAATGAGTTATTTCTTTTAAAAAATTGCTGGCCAACTGAAAGTTCTTTCTATCAGAAGCACCGTTGCCCAGTTCAATTGCGCCTCTACTGAGTCTTAAGGATTCCTTTCAGTTCTGCAGTGTTTAACTTTCACTACTGCTGCTTTCCTTCTGAAATGTTTTCAAATGCTTCCTCTCAGTCTTCTCTCCATAGGAAGGAATTTATGCATAGAGATCATTCATATTTGCTTTGGGTATGACTTTTAGGTATTAACTGGAAGCCATCAAAAGTCAAATTAATTGCAGCAGAGTAGTGCACATCAGCTGATCTGTTACCTGACTCGTGGATGTAAGATCTCTGTCCTGTTCTGATAATTCAGTGATGTAGAAGATGGGCCATTAGTAGGCCTGTCCTTTGCATAGTTCATTCAAGTGGTCTTCAATTCATAGTGGACAAAAATAGTTTGATAGGAAGTCCCATGATCTAGGCCAAGTGTGTCCAGTCTTTTGAGTTGCCTAGGCTGCTTTGAGTGAACAGGAATTGTCTTTGGCCACATATAAAATATATAATATAGCTAATGTATATAAATGCACATCATATTAAAAGTTTACTGTTTTGGGGATACCACATTATTAGCTGTCCAGGGCTGCATAAGCCCTTGGGCCACAGGTTAGAAATACCTACTTTTAATTAGCCTACTTTTTAATTGATCGGCTAGTATTTCTTAAAATATATTGCTGTGTTAGCTAAATGTAACTATGCAAGGGAGATGAACGTGGGTGATTGTGGAGAGATTTCAGAAGACTGAGGAATTAACTAAGCTAGGCAGATTTCCATGAAAAGAGAAATATTTGGGGTATTTGATTTCCTATAATTTAACATGCTACGCCTTCTTACAGGAAGCAAGCAGCAAATCTCACCGAGTGAATAAAGTTGTGTTTCTAGGAAACCTGAAAAAGCTGCTTACCACAGGGACATCCAGATGGAATAATAGGCAGATTGCCTTGTGGGATCAGGTGAGTTTCATGGTAAACCGCCGTAAGATCACTTCACTGATATACAGAGTAAGGAAGATAATGGAGATGGAGGTATACAAGCTTCATTGCCAAGGTGGCAAAGAGTAAAATATGTGTTAATTCCAGGATGTCCAGAGAACATTCTGAGGCAGCCCAAACACGGGTGAAATGTTCCCAGTTTGGACCGCATCGCCCAATCCGGTAGCGAGCGTGGTGGGTGGTTCGGTGAACCGGTAGCAATCCTGGCGCAAGGCTCCGCCCACCCGCCCGTTTGTCATTACTTCCTGGTTTTAACCAGGAAGTAATGTGTTTTGTATCCTCTGCACATGCCAGAACCGGTAGTTAAAAATGCTTTAAAAAGTTTTTTTAAAAAAAGTTCTGACATGATCGTCAGAACTTTTTTTAAAAAACTTTTTAGGCATTTTTTTACTACCGGCTCGGGCAAATAGGAGGTAAAAAAAATGCTTTAAAAAAGTCAAAACAAGGCTCCAATTATCACAGCTGTGCCCCGCGGTCATTGGAGCCTTTTTTTTTCTTTCTTAAAGCATTTTTTTACTACCTATTTGCCCGAGCTGGTAGTAAAAAAACGCTTTTAGAAGGTTAAAAAAAGGCTCCAAGGATCACAGCTGTGGCGCACAATCCTCAGAACCTTTTTTTTACAGGGGCGGGGGGGTGCATTTTTGTTTCCAGCAGGCTTCCCTGAAGCCTGCTAGGCCAAAAACGGGGTGTGTGGGCCAAAAACGGGGGTGGGGGGTGCGTTTTTGAAAGAAAGAGAGAGAGAAAGAAAGGAGGGAGGGAGGGAGGGATGGAAGAAACGAAGGAAGGAAGGAAAGAAAGAAAAAGGAGAGGAAGGAAGGACTACAAACCTGGCACTAGACACAGCTTCAGAGGATAATCCAGGGCTGGAAGGGACCTGGAGGTCATCTAGTCCAACCCTGCTCCAATAGGACATTCTTAGTGAGTTTCTATCTTTTGATCCCCCAGTCACATGGTTACATAGCCACACGCACGCAGTCACATGAACCCCCACCCCCCGAAGCCACGCCCACAGAACCGGTAGGAAAGAAATTTAGATTTCACCACTGCCCAAACAGTCAAGTTCCTAACTCACTAAAGTATAAGGGGAAGAGGTAGAACTTAGTTATATTTGCAAGATCCTATTATAACAGCCAATCTCAATAAAAGTAGTTTTAGTCTACTTGGGAAACTGATTTCTTGGTCTGGAGCTGGGACTGACAACAAAGACTGTTTCATCCATTCTTTTAGCTGTTTAAATCTCAAGAGCTCTGTTTTGAAAATGATCTCTATCACTTCACTTGCTGGAGAGATCTAGAACAGCTGTATTCTGAATCCTTTAGTTTAATCCATGCTTTCTCCTCTTACAGCCTCTGAAGCAGCTGGTTCTGTTGCTAGCTACTTTTATACCCAGAACGTCTGGGTCACAATGAGGCCTTAATAGACTAATATTAAACATTTCCACATAACTGTCTATAGGAGGTGAAAATGTATCATTCCTCTCATAAAGAACACATGCCCTAATAAATTTCCAAATAAACCTGTGTCAGTCCAACAGTATGGTTTGTACTTAATTGATTTCTGTGCTCTGTGTCTGCTTGAATTTGAAAATTTTTATTGCAAATGCATATTGATCAGAACACTATCGGTAATTGTAGATGAATCCTGGAACATTTCCAAAATAGCGAGTTGCTCTGGGATTGTCTTTCAGATGTTCAATTCAAATGCACTTATTTGATTCAGCAGTCAGCTCTCGGGTAAGGGAATCACAGAGTTTTACATATCTCCAGCAGAAGCTGGAAATGCACAGCACTATTAGTTCACCCCTATAATACCACCAAGATCAGCCAGAAGTTCATAGTCCCTTAATTTAGTCCCTTAAAGTGTAGAGATATGAAGGAAAGTGAAGGTTCTGCTTGACATATTGTAGGATAAAAGGCCCATTCGCTGGTAGAGGCACATCATTTAAAGTGCCAGGATGCAGAATGCCTTAAGTTTTCACCTTTACACACTCCTGTCATATTTATGTCCTAACATTGCAGTTCTCTTTGCGCTGCTTAAAATGATATTGGTGCCTCAGTTATATTTTTTCCCCAAGTTCAGATAAGCTGAGTTCTCTTTGTGATGGGAAAGTCTACTTTAAGTCATAAGTCATAAGTTTATTTTGTCAAGCATATATAAGATAATAGGTAAAAGTATAAACATAATTTGAATACATGAAAAGAGTAAGTAGAAAGGAATATTAGGACAGGGACGGTAGGCACGCTGGTGCACTTATTATTTTTGGTAGTAAGGACTACTATGGCTTCAGCACAGAAAACCTACAGCAGCATTTCTTGGACCTGTATGTAAAAGCTGTTTAATTAGTTTGTTTGGCATTCCTACCTGTAACCTGAAGTTTTTTTAGCAAACGTATCATGGCAGTGAGGATAGGATCCATTTGACATTATTGGGGGGGGTGGTGGTATGCTCATTATTTGTATTCTCTGATTTTTCTGGATACAGTGAAAACCTTATAGCAGTAATTTCTGTTTCCATGATCTGTATATACAGGATGATCTTTCTGTGCCTTTACATGAGGAAGATGTGGATGGGTCATCAGGCCTCCTATTTCCTTTCTATGATACAGACACACGTATGTTGTATGTCTTAAGCAAGGTGAGTTCTTAGCCGTAGACCAAGTTGAAATAATTGGCTGTGACAATATGTTGTGTAGTTCAAAGCAATACAGTTGGTACTGTGATTAGTAATTTCTACAGAGCAGTATTTCTCAACTTTGGCACCTTTAAACTGTGTGGATTTCAGCTCCCAGAATTCCCACTGATGTATTGCCTGCCAGCTCCCTTCCAACAAAATTCTTGTTTTCTAAGTCCTCCTGGCTGAAGATAGGAGGTGCTACTCAGATGTGCTGTTTGTCCAATATTGCAATTTTTCTGGTTCCCTTCCCCCTCCCTTTTTTACTGGCAGAATTTAGGATGTTTGTGTGTTTTGCTGTGTTAGTTTCAGATCCAAGATATATAAGAAGCTTATAATTGTGCCAGTCTCCAAGACTGATTGCACCAGGGGTGAAATGTAAAATTTGTTACTACCAGTTCTGTGGGTGTGGTAATGTGACTGGGTGGGCGTGGCCAACTTTTTTTTTTTTTAACTTTTCAAAGCATTTTTTCTAATGCTTTGAAAAGCCTCTGCCATCAGGCAACTCAGCTGGGATCCTCAGAGAGGCTTTTAAAAAAATACCTCTCTGATGATCCCAGCTGAGTTGCCAGATCAGCAGAGAGATATTTTTTAATTTTTTTTTAAAAGCATTTTTTCCTCGGAAGAGGTTGTAGAAAAAATGCTTTTAAAAGTAAAAAAAAATAAAGCCTCTGATGATCGTGCGGCTCAGCTGGGCATGGGGGGGGGGGGTGCAGGGATTTTTGCTACCGGTTCTCCGAACCACCCGCCACCATCGCTACCGGATCAGGCGATCTGGTCAGAACCGGGAGCATTTCACCCCTGGATTGTACTCATTATAACTCTCAAGGGAAGTTTTATGATTTTTGCTGATCTAGAATGTGGCCTTGTGCATATGCCCTATTTCTCACCTAATCTGGCTAGGCTCCTTAGGTGAATAGGCAGAGAGTCATTGTGATGTAACTGTTCCAACTCCAAAATCCTTTACCTAGTGGGTCCTTTAAGTGTGGCCTCCCTGGTGAATCTGTATAGAATAACAGTTGGAAGGGACCTTGGAGGCTTTCTAGTACAACCCTCTGCTCTAGCAGAAGACCCTATACCGGGGTGAAATGCTACCAGTTTGCCCTGGTTTGGGCGAGCCAGTCATCCGAACCGGTATTTCTGATGATCAGTTGTGCCACTCAATTGATATTCGCTAGAAAGCAGGAAATCCTGCTTTTTAGCAAATCTAAATTGCGTGGCACAGCTATTCCCCCTCCCTCACTGTTCTACTTACCTTCTTAAGCCTCCTTTTTCCACGCTGCGCGGTGGCGTCTGCAGTGCGCATGCGTGTGAAGCATGCATTTGGCGCACACTGCACATGCACGCAAAGCGCTGTTTGGAGCACACTGTGCATGTGCATGCACAGCACACATTTGACATGCACTGCGCATGCACACACAATGAACCAGTGCCAAACCTCAGAGGATTTCACCACTGCCCCTATACCATTCCAGACAAGTGGCTGTCCAGTCTCTTCTTAAAAGCCTCCAGTAATGGTGCATCCACAGATTCTGAAGGCAAGCCAGTCCGTTGGTTAATTGTTCTCACTGTTAGGAAATTTCTCCTTAATTCTAGGTTGCTTCTCTCCTTGTTTTAGTTTCCATCTATTATTTCTTGCCTTGCCTAACAAGCCTATCCAGCTTAGGTAAAAATGAAATCACCCTTGAGGACATATATGGGATCCCTCTAACCAAATTGCTTAGACTGAATTAGCTACTTGGATAAGCAGTGAAACATTTAAAGCTACAAGAAAAAAAGTCCAATTGCCATGACTCAACTTCCAGACCAGGAGCCACATGTTATTCTAAACTGCCAAGAATAATTTGATCAAGCCCACATCTGAGGGGAATCCTGGATTTCCCAGATCCATCCCAGAGTAGCTTCTTTTTGAAAAAAAGAACTCTTGTATGAACTTGCCCCCACCCAGTTCAAGCTGCTCCCCTGGAAAGGATGAAATATTTCACTTAACAGGGAGAGGAAGTGAGTATACATTGAATTTGTATCTCTTGCAATTATCTTTAGGGAGATGGGAACATCAGGTACTATGACATAAATGTGGAGAAACCGTATCTACATTACCTGACGGAATATCGTTCCCCTTTGCCTCAGAAAGGAATCGGTAAGTTTGCAGCAGTTTCACTGCAGATTGTATGCTGGGTGAATTAGAACAGGGTGCCTGTGAACAGCTGATGCATTGAGGGAAGGGGCAGCTGGTCACAGGCAGATAATAAGCATCGGCCTCTTTTCCCTTGCTTCACTTTTGTCATGGCTGCACAGCATTGACTCATGACATTCATTTTTCTGTGCCTTTATCTCTCAGAATATTGATTAAACCAGCCTTCCCCAACCTGGTGTTCTCCCATATGTTGAATTACGGTTCAGATTATCCTCACCATTGACATTGGCAGGAGATGATGGAAATTGTAGGCGAGCACATCTGGAGGAACTAGATAATGAAAGGTTGAATGAAAACCTTTGCCAGCAGGACAAGAGAATTTTGACAATTGTTTTTTCACCTGCTTCTAAGGAGTTTTCATCTAGTCTATTTGAAATCACAAGAGCAAGAAAGTCCTAGAAGACTGATTGTGCAATATCTGCCAGTCCATGGCTAGTCCATGAACCACCTCTTAGAAAAGAGATACAAATAAGTACATTAGTAGTTATGTATAAAGATGCTATAATCAGAATATTTTGTTAGTGATGAATTGTTGTAATTGATTGGATGAGAACGAAGACAGAAGAAATAACAAAAAGAAGAACGAATGGAGACAACACTGAGATGTCACATGGAAGGAATGACTGATGTATTAAATGTTTGCTTGTTTAAAAAATAAACTTTTTAAAAAAATATCTTCCACAAGCTCTGCCTTCTTAGACCATGAAACCGAAAGAGAAATGAATTGAAATGGCTGGAGTTATAAGAGACAGGGAGATTTTCAAGTTGTTACCTAGCAACCGTAGACAAGATCAGAAAAGGAAGAATCATTTTAGTTACATTTTTTAAAATTAAATTACAAATGGAAGTAATTTGTTCTCTTTAAAAAAATTGGCTAGGCCTGGGGTGTAATGCTGATCAGGGGAAAGATTTCAGCTTTCTCTCTTTCCTTCCTCCATGACTCTATCCTATTCTGCAGAGGAGAAGAGCAGCAGTTGGATTTCCCAAACCCATGTTTTGGTGGAATGTCTTATCATAACATGTTGTTGTTTTTTTCTGCCAGGTGTGATGCCCAAGAGGGGTCTCGATGTCTGTGCCTGCGAGATCTTCCGGTTTTATAAACTGATTCCGGTCAAAAGTCTGATTGAACCCATTTCTATGATTGTACCCCGACGGGTAAGTGGATATCTCTTCTTTGGCAATATACCATGGAGTAGCTTCATTTTGAGGATACTGTAGTTCCCCAGATACGGAAATGGAACTCTACTCTCATGTTTTCCTTTGCAGTCTGAATCATACCAGGAAGACATCTATCCAATGACAGCTGGGGTACAGCCGTCATTGACAGCACAAGAGTGGCTGAATGGCACTAATAAAGGTTTGTGATATAATTGCTTGAACTATCAGAAACAAAAGATTTTTGCTCATTTATCTATCTGCATCAAATTACATGAAAGGCAGATCTACGGTAAGGCTGAAGGCCCACAGGTATACACAACAGCAATATTATAATCTGGATTGCAGTGTTTAAAATTCTCATAATAAACTGACAATGTTCTTCCGCAATTAAAACAATAACATAGAAGCTTTTTCACTACATCTCTAAGGTATCACGCCTAATGTTTTACCGTAGCTGTTTGTTGGAGAGCTGTGCATGTGAAGGATCCATATAATTTATTCAGCCATAAGACTGAAATTGTAAACATCACGGGCCCCAAAACAATAATGCATAAAGTTCAACTATAAGAAGCATCCAAAGTTTTCACTGCTTGTTTTTCACTCTTGGGAATTGAATGCCAATTAGCGGCAAATCTGTGGTATGGTGGGAAGAGTACAGTACTTTGACCCATGATCTCATGTAATTAGTCTAAATCTAGGTTGTTTTGAACATAAAATGAGTTCCAAATATCTTGGAAGAAGAGCTAGGTTCAATACTTACCTAATAGGTATGGAGTAGAATTCTTCCTTCAGATCTTTTGACAATGGTTCTCCCCCTCTTCTTGAGTTATTGTGGCATTTGCTATCCTGGTATTGTTATATAGTGGAAAGGTATCAACTCCAGTCAGTTTGATTGTGGGTGAGGCCTATAGCTGTATTTCACCTGGCCTTGCTCTATACCAAAACCAAGATAATGCAATATTCCTAAATTTGAATTAATTAATGTCAATTGGGGGAATCAACTTGCTTTGAATCAAAATTGCAATGCCTTTGTACTGCGTACATTGTCCTAGCACACAAACTAAGCTAAATGCCTTTCTTGGAATCAATGAAATTTTCTTTTTTTTTCCCTTGCATTTAGTGGCTTGGTTCTCAGGGTCACTCAGTACTAGTTGCTATTGTTCTTTTTTGCTTGGGACAAAATTATTCTTTTCTGTGGCCTACAGGTCCTGTCTTGATGTCTTTGAGACCAGGTTCTGTGCTCTTGAGTTCTTTACCACCATTTCTTGAAAAGGAGATTGCCATGGAAGCAACTAAGCCTGTCCCACGCCGGGACAGAGTGACTGATATCACTGAAAAGTTGAATGAAATCCAAGAGAAATGGGGGACCAGGAAGACTGAGGAAAGGCAACAGCAAAACAGACGAATGAAGTTATCTAATGGTGTTGATACCTATGAATGTCCTCCACCTAAAACAGAAAATGAGGTACAGTTGTGTGACCGAGAAAAAATCATGTTAGTGAGTAAATGGGATAAAATAGAAGAAAATAGCTTCTTTCTCAGGAAGTACAATCAAGATAGGAAACAAGGGCATGCCTCACTGGATTTAATAGTGACATACAATTATTTCTTAGAAGCATCTCTCTCTGTGCTCAATTTACCGATTCTGTTATTACTGTGACCTCTCACTTTAGAATAGAGGTCATGATAAAACAAATTTCTACTCTCTTCTTCCTCTCACTCAATTTCAAATATCTGATATTAGATGAGGAATGAATGGGAAGTATGAAGGATATTCTGCTGCAAGAGTAGCTGATGGGTAAAATGGATCTTAAACCCACTGCCAGTTTTTCACGTTGGAATATTAGTGGAGGAATTGAAATATTTATTATAATTTCCAATATTATTTAGCATGATCTGCATATGTCTATTTTATTTTTTTTTAAATAGCACTCTCTTGTATAAGCATACCCCATTGGGATAGTTCATATGTGTGTCTAAATTTCCATCAGTCATTCTCTCGCTTGACTCTAGTTTCAGATAGACATCAGATGATTTTAATGTATGATTGCACAAATGACATATGAAGTCTTTATTTTCCAGCTGCTACAGATGTTTTATCGACAGCAAGAAGAAATTCGGCGGCTCCGTGAAGTGCTGATTCAGCGGGATATTCAGATCAAACAGTTACAGCTTGAGATAAAAAACCGTCATGTGGATTCTCGCCGATTCTGACAGGCTATCATTTGGCGTCTCAGAACAGATGCTGCCAGAAATCACTATATTTTGGAGATTATAGATTAGAAGGAGAATTTGAGATTTATTGGCAAGTTGTTGCCTACCTTGAGTGCCCATATCCTGCAAGCTGGAATTTACTGGAAGTTACTGGGGGGTTTTGTGGTGCTCTATTTATCGGACTCGTTCTTTGCAGGAAAGTCCATGTTTCAAAGTAATAACTCAGTAGGAGGTATTTCAAAGTGGAAGGCAGACCTGCCTGGGTATGAACATCCTTTCAGTCCCCAGTAGACAACTTGGAAATATGGTTGCTTGGACTTTCAGGCTGTATAGCATTCAACTCTTTCACATGGTGATGAACCAAATAGGAGTTGTTCAGGATTCTTTTTGTTCTGCATTCTTGGATGGATCAGAATGATTTTGCACTGAATTAGTTTTGTTTCCTAGAACCAAGGAGAGTTTATGTGGGAATTGAAACCATCACCTTCTCTTAGTTTTATGAGTCATCTTCTTCTAAAATTATATTTATGCCGAAGAGGTAAGGACCAAAGAAATGTGTCATTAATTTAAAAAGGAAGTGAGAAATAGATGCTTCTGAGAGCTAAGTTTTGGAAATGAATGCTCTTTATTTGAGCTGGAGAAAATAAGACCACTGCTGCTGAAGTGGTCTTATCAGAGCCAGAGTGGAAGGCTTCTGTAGCCCAAGTCAATGTGTCTTCCATCTCTACCCATAATCTCTGAGGATCACTTCATGCCTTAAATCAACTAGGAGTTTAATTACTAATGCTCTTAAAATGGCTTTCTTCCAATTGTCTGACACTGAATTTTCTATTCACTGATTCTTTCCTTCTTTATTACTCTGAGTGTTGTACCAGATCTTATAGGTATATTACAGTTCAGTGTCCAGAAGTGTGAAGAAACTTTTACTTAATTCTGATAATCCTCTATCGTCCTGTTTATCAGAAACAAAATTTCCACAACTGTCAAATCGCAATACTTTTTTTCACTTTTCACTTTCTGTTTTGATGCCTATGACTAATATTTCACCTGGTGTTTCATATTTGTTTCCTTGCTGATTTCTATGATAGACTATGCAAAGCACTGCCACCAACAACTGTTTGAGAGCAGGATCAACTACTCCAAAGATTATGAAGCCCAAGATGGAGGGGGGGGGGGGGTAGATGCCTTTTGCTAACATAAGTTTCTCCTTAATCGTGAATGCTGAAAATGTTCATGTACAAAATGGTTGGAAAATTTGAAGAAGAAAAAACATACCTAAAGCTGCACCAGTCATAATAAAATTGTAAAATACAACTACTTTTATAGTTTGGGTTAAAATATTTGTGCAGGATTTAAGAGAATTCCAAAAAATAGAAATTGGTAAGTGAGAATACCAGAAGACTGAGCTGTAATCAAACTGAGGAATCTTGTATAAACATTTAATACAGAAATACCCCTGTTCACCCATCCTCTGTACTGCTTCTGTGTTTTATGACTTAACATTTTTTTTTCTCTTACAGTTCTCTTTTACCCTCTTTTTCCTTCAAGACCAAAGTTAAACATTTCTTTTAATCCATCATTAAATTGTAACATTCCCTAGTGCAGGGGTCCCCAACCGAAACTGGCCCACACAAACAAAGCTCCATCCGCGGGATGTAGACAGCACACGAAACCATACTCCCTCTGGTCCATAGAAAAATCTCTCTCGACAGAACTGGTCCCTGGTGCCCAAAAGGTTGGAGGCCGCTGGCCTAGTGGATTGATAAAATTGTCCAAGCATGCCCCAAAGGTGCTTTTTCAAGAGGCAACTGGACTTTCTGGTTTTTCTTTGAAGACGTTTCGCTTCTCATCCAAGAAGCTTCTTCAGCTCTGAAGACATGCCCAAACATGTCTTTTTCTTTTTTATATTTTTTTCTATACTATTCCCCCTCACGTCCCCACTGCTTTTTTGAGCAGGAACCCATCTCATAGCCAATATGTACATACAAGAAGTCCTCAACTTACAACTTCATTTAGTGACCATTGAAAGTTATAAACAGCACTGAAAAAATTGACTTATAACCATTTTTCACAAGACCATTGCAGCATCCCCATGGTCACGTGATCAAAACTCGGGGGCTTGGCAGCTGGTATGCATTTAGGATGTTTGCAATGTCCCGGTGTCATGTGGTCACCTTTTGCAACCTTCTGACAAGCAAAGTCAAGGGGAAAGCCATTTTCACTTAACAACCTTGTTACTAACTTAACTGCAGTGACTGTGCTCATAAGATCATAAGAAATTTTGGGCTCTATTGTGGTTGTAAGTGGAAGAATACCTTTATAGCAGAAGCTGCATTTCTTTTCTGGATTGTACTATTCAGATCTCACGTGGCTGGATAGGGGTGACTCTCAATTCAATTCAACTCTGCAAAAATGACTTCCCTATATACAAACAGTTATGTTCTGGCTCAGATTTTTCTTTGTCCAATTTAACAAACTGTCATTTAATGGATTTTGGATGCAACAGACCAAATTTGTGTTTGGATTTCAACCATGAAAGAATGGACAAATCCATTATTCCTGTAGGCTGTTGAGACTACTGACATAGGTAGTGATATAAGTATTTTACATCATTTGCATAAGATAATTTATGTCAGTTTGGATTTAATAAACACCCCAGTCACGATTTTGGGTTAAAGTTAATATGTACTGGGAAGAAAATTTAGAGCTGTAGATTCGAGATTTCAGATGCTATAACCCAGTGTTACAATTAGCTTTGCTTAAATATGCTTTTAAAGATGTATTCACAATGGGACAAAAGACATAATGGAACTTCTATATTTACCAAGCTTTATGCATATAAAATGAATTGGCCTCTATAATAATCCAAGTAATTGGTATTAAGTGCTCATGGGATTTTAATTTGTACCCTTTAAAACAACTGGTATATTTGCATATGTTACAGTTGTGATCAAGACATTAAAACAATTCCAATTATTTAGGAGATTAGCCAGATGAATTATAAGATGTCTTGAAATTAAAACTTGGAGCATACAGTAATTGTAGAGTTGGAGAGATGATCTTGGGGAAAAGAGGCAAAAACCGTTATCTAAGCAAAGAGGGATAAAACTTGGGGAAGTAAAACAATCAGAATCGCAAGTTTCTACTACTATAGGCTAATCACAAAGAGTATAGCTACAGCCTTCCTGTGAGATCAGTTTCCTGATTTGGACTACCCTGTAGGGCTGACAATAATAGAATTACTATTTTCTGTAGCTAATCTCGGATATATGGTAAAATATACCCCTGCTTTGTATTTTTGGAAAATAGGACTGAATGTAGATTAAACAACTAATTGGTACGAGTCCATCTTTTGTTATTAATACAGTATGAGCCGATAGAGAGATGTTTGGTAGTATGATGTTTGGACATCTAGTAGAAATGCTGCCAGTTAGGGGAAAAAAAGGGTAAAATACATTCTTGGATTAAGGACGATCGCTTGCAATTTGGGAATTTGTCTCTTTTATCTTGTTTACAGGCAAATAAATTATTTAAAGTATTTGTCATCTTAAGATAAAGGGAGAGGGTTTAAAATGCACTTCTAAAGTGTGCTTTTTGATTATTATTTTTTTTTGCATATTTTTATGTTATTGCTTTGATCAATGTTAGCCATTTATCAAAGGGATTGAAAAATCCCAAATTTACTTGAAAAATGTATATATATATATACTGCTTTTTGTTCTGTTTACCAAGAAACTTGTATAAAACAAATTAGCACTTGAAAGTTATTTTTAAAAATTACTCTTGTTTTTAAAAACACTTTTGAAATAGTACATGCAGACCAAAATTTTAGTCATGTATGCTTTCTGAGGCAGAGAGGAAAAAAAGAAAAATCTATATACAGTGATGACAAACTGATTATGCTTTATTAAATAGCGCCTAACTATATTTAAAGATATATGGGTGGTGGTATTTTTTTCTATTACAGTGATTTAAAAGCAAGGAAACTGAAATGCCATTGGGGACATATCCCCCTATGAAAGAATGACAAGGCTTATACTTAATAAATACAAGGAATGATCTTGGAAAAACTAAGCATTTTTAATACTTATACCAACCATGTAACTATGGTAAATCCAGTTACTAGTCTACAAGAACATTTTACTATTGTTTAATCACACATGCCATAAGTGATGCCTCAACAGTTTTAATCCTTGTACCAGTATGCCTCTTTTTCCCTTAAAGCTGAAATTCAATCAAATAGCTTTTTAGTAAGGCTGGAATTAGACCTTCCCTTACAACAAAATTGCTGATTGGCAGGATTGCAAAAATTATTTAAAGAAACTTTAGAAATACATCCTTTGATATTTCATTTAAATAGATTCCAAAATTCACCTTTTGATCAGAACATTACCAACCAAGTGCTACTACTGAGTGTATTATTTCTATCAAACATTGAAACATGGACATTAAGCCAGAATCCTTTACACATGGCAGCTAACTCCTCTGGGCACAATAACAGTACTATTATCCTATATGCATAGGATTATAATGTTAGTACGGCTTTGAAAAAAAAGCTTTTATGACCACTGCAAGTACATTAATGGAGATGGCCTTTATTGGGATATGCTGAAGAAAGGTGATAATTAATGGAAAAGATATTCTGGTATTTGAAATACTTATGCAAATTAGCTAAAAAATACGTCATTGGCTACAAACAATAATATCTTAATAAGTAAAACATCTAGATAAAAACCTCTGTGAACAGCTAAAATCTTCCAAGCCTGGTACTGGTCATTTACAACCCAGAAGCACATCAATTTCAAAAGTCAAAAGTTTTTAAAATTTACTTAGTTGTGAATTGTACTAGTAGTAAAGCAATCTGTGAAGCTGGGAAAAAAGATGAAGCAGGGCTTCCTGGTTATTTACTTGCGTAGCAAAATAAATTACTTAACCTAAACAACCTTCATAGATCAAAGAATCTAGATTCTGTTTTATTTCACAAATGCAGAATATTCACAATCCTGTCTACTAAAGTTTAAGCAAAAAAAGGCACATTTTCAAATCTCTCTGAATATAATAACTGCAAGATTATAGTTTATCAAATAACGTTTATTTAATTCAAGTTCTTAAAAATACTTTTTCTGTTGTTGCATAAAACATCCTAATGTAAAAAATATCCAACGGCTTAGAAAAGGAAAAAGAAGGCAGGGAAAGCAAAGCATGAAGAGCAGTCCCCAAAACTTCAGGACTCTATTTACAAAGCCTTGTTGCACAGAGATTAAAAAGGGAAGTATAGTCAGTGGGTGGTGTGGAACCCCTATAGCCAGGACTGGCCCATCACACTTGTTCTTGCTAGGGCAATGGGAAGAGATGAAGGCCTGGGAACTCCCAAGAGGATAAGTGAAGGTGCTAGCCCAAGAAGGCTAGGTCTGTAACCACCTGGAGAAATCAGCTGCAGGGTACAATGGAATGTCATAGGAATAGCCGACTCTTTGGCTTTTTTGAGTGCTGCGCTTGGAGGGGGAGAACTACAGGTGCGTCACACGTGCTCCTCAAGTCACAGATCATCCAAGGGGTACCCCAAGAAATACTGAACAGTCCTTTGGAGACACAGAAGACTTTAATCATCATCTTCCTCCCCTTCATCATCTGTTTCTCTTTTTCGCTTTTCACCTTTCTTATTCTCTTCTTCATCTGCAGAACAATAGAGAAATTATTCTATAATGACTATTCCAAAAACATAGTACATTCAATTGAATTATCCAACAAGCTTATTACAGGCTCCATAAACGAAAAAGTTTTAGAAACCTCCCAGAATCGTTTACGGTGCTGACTGGATGTAGTAACCGTTTTAATTAAAAATACCTGAAAGGTTTTTTTTATCATCTCTACGTATAGAAAAGCAGCTAATGGTACACATTGTTTTATACAGTTGTGCTAGGAATGACTGCTTCTGAAATCCAGCAGGGATGGTCACAATGACAATGGCAATCAGGTGACCCAGCTCACTACAACATTGCTATCGCAAGCTAGGCAGCCAGATCACAATCATGACCACAGAGATGTTGCAACAGCCAGAATTTTTGGGACTGAGTGTAGGTCTATTTTTTTCCAAAGCCTTCATAATGGCCGCCAAACAAATGGAAATGGGGTGCATTCCAGTATTGAGTGGCCAATAAATCATCATTATTATCATCTTCCAAACTTGCATTGTTATTTCACTGGTACTTTTACCAGTACTTTTATTTTACGTTCCTGAAAGTAAAAAAGACTGGCATAAAAATTTACACATACCTTCTTCCTTTTCATCATCGTCGTCGTCGTCATCATCATCTTCATCTTCTTCACTGTCATGGGCAACCTTTTCCTCCTAAAAACAGTAATCATATGTTATCTGCTTTCCATTTTCTGCTCAGTGGGCAAAACTTTTTAGAAACACACTGATGCTAATGTATTGTAATCCAGCCTTCAATTGTTTGTTACATGTTAGTAGCAACCAATGAGAACATAAATAGAAAAAAACCAAGGTTCATTATTTCAGCTGCTCAGGTATCAGTTTGTTCCTTATCTACATGAACGAGGGTGGGGTGGGGTTTGGTTGATTTCAGTATGGTTATACTGATGATACCCTATTACAGGTAGTCCTCGACTTACAACAGTTCATTTAGTGACCATTTGAAGTTACAATGGTACTGAAAAAAAGTGACTTATGACCATTTTTCACACTTACGACCGTTGCAGCATCCCCAAAATCATGTGATCAAAATTTGGATGCTTGGTAACTGATTCATATTTATGACTATTGCAATGTCCTGTCATGTGATCATTTCTGTAACCTGACAAGCAAAGTCAATGGGGAAGCAACAACTGCAGAGATTCACTTAACAACTGTGGCAAGAAGTCATAAAATGGGGAAAAAATTTGATATACAGACTAGCCAAGGAAAGCTGTCAAAGTTCTGTTCCAGTGACTGGAAGCTGTTCTGTGTTCGGAACGGGAGGAACCATCTCTGCCATGACTCAATCTTACCAAGACCGAGTGGCTGTAGTAGGTGTTTGAGCCAACCAGATCTGGAAATATTCCTTCTCTAATTTTGGACGGGGTAGTACTTCCCCTTGAAGTTGGTGCACAATCTAGGTGCCTTCCTGTACTTGCAGCACCTGCCTGAAGAGCAAGTGGCAGCTGTTATCATGAAGGCTTTACATAAACGCATTAGGAGTACCAGTTGTTATTTTTCCTAGATCAGGGAGCCCTTCAGATAAGTCACCTAGGGCCACGTCACCTTGCGTTTGACTCATGCAACGAATATTTTACTAATGTAACACATTATATGGGACTGCCCTTGAAGACTACTAATAAGCTTGATCTGGTTCAGAATCCAGTGTGAGCAGTACAGGGCAAGTATTGGAATGCCAATGTTAACACATCTGTTTTGTGAGCTGCACTGGTTGCTAGTTTGCTTCTGGTCACGATTCAAGGTACTGGCTCGCTCTCTCTATAAAAAACCCTATAAAGCTCTACATGGCATAGGTCTGGTTACTTGAAGGACTACCTGACTCCCGTAGCATCTGCTTGGCTGATTTGATCCTCCAAGTGAGTATTCTCCAGGTTCCACTGATCCACCTATTGGGACCTCAGAAGAGCACCTTCTATAGCAGTGGAACAAGGTTCCACTCAAAATACAGATGATCCCCAGTCTACTGTTGTTTTAGAACAGGGTTGTCAAATTCGATTTCATTGAGGGCTGCATGAGGGTTGTGTTTGACCTTGCAGGGGGTAGGGGGGCATGGCCAGCTTGACGTTACTCATCAGGGGCACCTGTGGTGGCCAAGTACTAAGGAGACCCTCACTCTCCTTCCTTCCTTCTTCCTTCCCCTCTTTCCTTCTTTTTCCTTCCTTCCTTGCTCTCTTCCCATCTTTCCTTCTTTTTGTCTTTCCTCTTTCCCTTTCTCCTTTCCTGTCCCTTCTTGCATGCTCAAATGCAAAAGGGGAAACATTTCTCCTTTTGTTTTGTTTTGCTTTCAGTTTGTTTTGCTAACCCTTTGCCAGCAAAAATGGAGCTTGGGGGGCCACGTGCAGCCCACCCACTCCATTTTCGCTGGCAAAGGCATAACGGACCGGTCCTTTGCTTGTTTCCAGGGTGGCCCTGCGGGCCAGATCTAAGCACCTTGAGTCTGACACCCCTGTTTTAGAAGAGCTGTGAAGATGTGGCTCTTCATCCAGGCATTTGGTAAGGGAGACACTTGCCATCTAACTTTTATGTTTCACTGATTTTACTGTAATTTCTGTTTGATTGTTGTAAGCGGCTCAGAATCATTTGGGGCACGATGCTATGCTTGTAGTAGTACTAGTAGTAATAAGAATAGCTACTCTTCTTGTAATTTGATAAATAAGCATAAAAAATTTACTACAGACTAAAAAGAAAACAATATTTTAAACCAACCTCTCCACTAATTTCATCTTCTTCATCTTGTCTTCCTTCATACTCAAACAAATCATAAAATGAATCCCATTCGCCATCCTCATCTTCGTCCTCATCCTCATATATGTCATCATCGTCATCATCATCATCATCTGAGAAAGAAGAGTTTTATATATATCAAATAGGGAAGCTGTCATAAAATCACAGTAATATATTATCCTATGAACAACTGCTAAAAAGAGCATATACTGATATCGACCAATGTTTCATAATTATATCCAGACTTGCAATTTATAAATGAAGCAGTATAAAAGACAGTATGAGTTTAAAATATCAGTCTAAAAGAAGATGAGCTAATAATTTGCAATCTATTACAACAGTTTGCTATATTAGTACAGATTCCTTAATATATTAGGATCTGGATCCCCAGTGCTATCCCTTTGACTGTTGATGAATCCCTAGAAATCTCACTAGGCACTAACCAGGCTCCATGTCCCCAATGGTAATTTTATCTAAACAATCCTTTGCCCACCTAGTGAGAAAACAGTAAATTGAGGTTAAGACCATACAATTAGGTAAAGGCGATAAAGGGGAACATCACATTTCAGTTTTTCTTCTTGTAAATTGGTGTATTTTGTTATATATCATACAAACCATAATAATTATTCTATGCTTCAAAACTGATCTTTCTCAGCTGACATAAATATTTTTGATTCAAATACACTGGATACAAAAATCTACCTACCCTTGTTAAAATGTCAGGTTTTTGAAATGAAAAAAAATTAGACCAAAATAAATCATGGAAGCATGGAACATTTTGCAAAAATCTATATCAAGTCTGACAAAAGCATATGGGAAAATGTGTTATAATCTGATGAGATCAAGGTTGAACTTTTTGGCCATAATTCCAAAAAGTATGTTTGGCAAAACAACAATACTATGCATCACTCAAAATACATCATATTAACAGTGAAGCATAGTGATGGTAGCATTATGCTTTGGGCTGTTTTTCTTCAGTTGGAACTGCGGCTTTAGTCAAGATAGAAAGAATTATGAACAGCTCCAAATATCAGACAATTTTGGCACAAAATCTTTAGGCCTCAGCTGAAGATGAAGAGGGATTTCATCTTTCAACATGACTCAAAGCATACATCCAAATCAACAAAAGAATGGCTTCACTAGATCAGAATTTTGGAATGGCCCATTCAGAGCCCATACCTGAATCCAAATGAAAATCTGTGGGGAGACCTGAATAGGGCTGCTCACAAGAGAGTCCCTCATAATCTGACAAATTTGGAGCACTTCTGAAAGGAAGAGTAGGCAAAGATTCACAAGGCAAGATGCGCCATGCTGATAGGCTGCTACCTCGAAAGACTGGACGCTGTCATAAAATCAAAAGGTGCTTTAACGAAATATCATTTTAAGAGTGTACAGTTATGCAACCACGTTAATTGTATATTTCTATTGTTGTTTTCTCTCCTAAAAGATTTCAGTTTGTTTTTTAGTTGAATTTTACAGCTCATGTGTTATATTAAAGGTGGAAAAATTCCGAAGTGATTTATCTTGGTCTGATTTTTTTACATTTAAAAATATGGTATTTCAAGTTTTGTAGACTTTTTATAGCCACTATATGGTGCAGAGAATATTTCAAATTTGGTAAATTAGTTTAATGCAGTGATCCAAATGACTCAAATGTCATATTTACATTAGGCCTTGATCATAGCCAAGAATTAACTTTCCAATCTACAATTAGTATGATTGACCTCACCTTCCTCATCTTCCTCATCAAAACCATCTACTTCAGCATCTGAATCAGAAGCCTCTTTATCTTCCTGATCATATCCATCTAGATATGTGAGCTGTGGAAGAAGTGTGAAGACGCACTCTCGGTAATCATTTAGATTTGTTACTTCACAGTTGAACAGGTCAAGGCTCTTCAGAGAGTCCAACTTTTTCTGAATTAAAAATATGCTTTTGTTAGTTTTAAGCATCATTAATATATTAACATCATACACAAACCTGGAAAGATATATTCATAATTTCAGTTTGGATTGGGAGGGAGAATAAGATAATAATAAGCCATGAACTGAGCTGATACAGTGTATTCTTTCATGACATTCCCAAATTAAATTTGATTTCATAATGTAATTAACCTAACATCCCTGAAAAGAACAAGACTTGAATTTTGAACTTACCATATACATTTCTCACTTACACAATATCATAACAGGAAGAAGTTATCACATTTACTAATAAAACATTTTTAAAGAAACCACCCTTAATCAATGTGAATTAATCTAAAGCATTTCAGTTCATTTAAAGATCCCTTTCTGGTCTTTGTGTGAAAAGAAAACCAAGATCAAGTGATGCCATCTCCCTGATATGCTTTTTTTTTTTTAATGAAGAGTCCCTTCTTCCTTGCCCATGAGGACACTTCTTTCTATCTCACACTGAACTCTTATATTCTAAGTTGGATAATAGTAAAAGCAGACTGCATAAATATAACTTCCTCCTGTTTTAATACATTACTCCATGTGAGTTAATATTTTAGGATGATTTCTAACAATAATTGTTGTCTGCTTTCACAACTAACCTAAGCAGCTTTAATATTCTGATTTTTGGTGAGGTAGAAAAACAATTTAAGAATTAAAATCTACCAGACAAAGAGTGTCATCTAATCAGAAAGAAACCATATATATTGACATGAAAACATAATAATCTTGAACAAAAATATAGTATCAATCCTAACTTAGATTATGCCAACAGTTGACAAAGAAATGTTACTGTCATACACAAACATTTCAATGCTCTTTTTTTTTTTAATTTGATTTATATGCCACCCTTCTCCGGAGACTCAGGACGGCTTACAGTGCGTTAAGCAATAGCCTTCATACTTTTGTATATTTATACAAAGTCAGCTTATTGCCCCCACAATCTGGGTCCTCATTTTACCCACCTTAGAAAGGATGGAAGGCTGAGTCAACCTTGAGCCTGGTGGGATTCGAACTTGCAGTAATTGCAAGCAGCAGGTGTTAATAGATGTTAATAACAGGGTGCTTTAAACCACTGTACTACAGGCTCTGTTGGATTTAAGATGAACTGGCATCTTTTTATGCCTATAGAAAAGCACAGACCTTTGGAAGATATTAGCTCCTGAAATGAGGTTAGACTCAAAATGCTTAAAGTTACATATAAAATGTAACACATATGATTTGGACACATTTAGTGTGAGTTCAACATCTATCACTGGTGTTAGTATTGTTAACCCCATTGAAACATATGATAACCTTTTAATGACATACCAATGGTTCCAAAGTATCAATATCCTTCAGTTTATTTCCACTGAGATTTAAATGTGTGAGGTTAGGAAGTTTTTCTGCTAATACATCAAGGCCTCCAGAAATTCTGTTCTCACTTAGTTCAAGCTGCAATGAGAAAAGAGATACACAGGGGAAATGGCACATTAGCAATAATGCAATTAGAACTCAAGAAGTCTAAAGATGCAGTATAAATAACATTGGTAGCCCAAGCAGTCTTCATTATCAAGTACTAACAAAAAGCAGACTAACAAAGTGATGTTTAAATAATCCAGCTACTTAGCTAGAATGCAGTGCTGCCAGGAATTACATTTTGTTAATTTACATAAGAAATACAACCATACAGTGTTGCTGAAAAGATCCAGTCAAGATATACAGGCATGCATGGTAGGTTTTGTAGATGGATTTCTTCAGTAGAATCCCAAGAACTGCAACTTGGTGAAAATTGTCTTTTGGATATTCCATGTTTCCTTACAGGATTGCAGCTACCTGAATATTGCTTGGAAACAAGTCTATGTTTTAAAATACCATGTTTCCCCAAAAATAAGACCCGGTCTTATTTTCTTTTGGGCCCCAAAATAAACACCAGGTCTTATTTTCAGGGGATGACTTATCTGCTTACCTTAGGACCATGGCAGCCAGGCCTCCCATAACCTGAACCTGTCGCGCCATTGCCTGACTTCTTCTGCGGCCACTCATGGCCAAACATCGTGTGGCTCATAGCGCCAGTGGCGCAGCTTGCGGCAGGAAGCTGCATAGTGTGTTGTGCTGTTGTGCGTTAGCGGTTGGCACCAGCACGACGTGCCACATGACGTCATGCTGCGAGTGGTGGCACCGGGACCATGTGCCATGCAGCATCCTGCCACAAGCAGCGGCTGTAGTGCAACGAACCACGTGGTGTCCTGCCATGAGCAGCGGCACTGGTGTGATGCGCCATGTGGCATCCAGCCGAGAACAGAAATCAAGCAGCGGTAAAACAGGTGTAGGGGCATGGGAGGCCTGGCTGCGGCGGTCCTAAGGTAAACGGGCATGGGAGGCAGCTCCACTCCCCACCCTAGCTTGATTTTTATGCATATGCCTTGGCCCACTTTGTACAAGTGGGTGGGGCTTAACTAGGACTTATTTTTTGGATGGGGCTTATATTAGGCGCAGGTGTGAAAATTGGACTAGGGCTTGTTTTCGGGTAGGTCGTATTTTCGGGAAAACACAGTAATTAGGGTATGCAAGTCTAAGTCAATTTCTTTTAAGGTTTTATTCTGCAACAGACAAATTTAGAGACATGTTTCAAATTTGCAGTGTCATGTCTTATCAGCAGTTGCACTAAGACAGATCTAACAACCTTGTTTTCTATTAGGTGATAGAATTGTAGCACTTTAACTGCCTCTTCTCCTGCAGCATTAAACAATTGAATTACTATTTCACCTGAACCTTATCATTTCCTGTTTAGAGCTGAATAATCACAATGGTGATGTTTATATTATCTGCCTTTTCTCCAGGAACTCAGGATTGCTTATATGGGCTCCCACTACTTTATCCCAACAACAAACTATGAGTAGTTTGGGCTGAGAATGACAACTCTTGTATCTCATTTTCTAAGGCAGTCAGTTACTGAACATATTCTTTCTCTGCAAATGTTTCTCACTCTATAGTTTTGTTTGTCTAGGATTTCAGTATGATTTTTCTATCTTCCTTTAACTTCAGTTGCTTTCTCAAACAAAACTGTTCCTTTGATCAAAAAGCAACATAAAATATCATAAAATGAAAGAGATACAAAAGAATTACAGCCATTTCAATAATATATGAAATATTAACATAATTATTGTTTTAGATCAAGCCTAAATTTTATGAGTAAAATCAAGTCATAGTGATATGAGAGAATGAAAGTGAAAAAAATTCACTCCATAAAATAATGCAGAACAGTGGTTAAACATGTGTAACCCAACTAGAAATTCAGTATCAGATGAACTTTGCTCTAGAAGAAACAATTATTATTACCAAAGACCAGGCAGTTAAAATGTAATATTATAATATATAAAATGAATCTCTAAAGGATACACCAACATAATCTAGCTGTAGGTTGCTATGCACATATATATCTTCTTCAGTCTTCCTATTTTAGCTATGCTTTTCTGTAGTCTCGCTGATTTTCTTACAATACAAACATTTCTTTCTCCTTGATTTCTTCCATATCTTGATACTCTTCGCTGAGATATTTCTTCACCCTTTTTTGAAGTTGGTGTTTGGTTACTGTATGTCCTTCTTGTTGCTCTTTAAACCATCTTTCTCTTATTCTGAAAGCCATTTCAATCTTTTTCCTTTTACATTTTCATAACATTTTTGCTTCTCATTCTCACTTATGTCTTTCAAAGGTTTCCAAGTAGAGCTATGCCAAATTTGTTGATAAAATTTTCACTGCAATCTTATGTTCCCAGATATTGAGTTTTGTGCATCTTACTACTCAGGTTCTCTTTTGCTTCAGTGTACTAAGTCAGATCCTTATATATTGCATGTCCTCTAGCTGAACGGCACACCTATTTCATTTTAATGTTAACCTCTATAATTCATACTTTGAATCACACAGCCTCCAGACACTTGAGCAGAACCTTGACAGCTTAACTTGGTTGACTTGGCTGTCTGGAGTGCATTTTTCCATCTTCTGGTTTCTATTATATAGGCAAGTTGACTCCAGTGTTTGTGCATCTAGGAGTTAGAGCATAAAAAGGTAAAGGTTCCCCCACACATGCGTGCTACTCATTTCCGGCTCTAGGGGCAGTGCTCATCTCCGTTTCTAAGCCGAAGAGCCAGCGCTGTCCGAAGACATCTCTGTGGTCATATGGCCGACATGACTAAACGCTGAAGGTGCATGGAGTGCTATTACCTTCCCACCAAAATGGTCCCTATTTTTCTACTTGCATTTTTTATGTGCTTTCGAACTGCCAGGTTGGCAGAAGCCGGGACAAGTAACGGGAGCTCACTCCGTTACGTGGCGCTAGGGATTCAACCCGCTGAACTGCCGACCTTCTGATCGTCTTAGCCATGCATAGTTTTGCATAGTTTTATTATTTGACATTGGTATTGCCAATAAACATTTTTTTTCACAGAATTATATTAACCTCCTTAGAATAGAATAACAGAGTTGGAAGGGACTTTAGAGGTGTTCAAGTCCAACCCCCTGCTTAGGCAGGAAACCCTATACCATTCCAGACAAATGGTTGTCCAATCTCTTCTTAAAACCTCCAGTGTTTGAGCATTCACAATTTCTGGAGGCAAGTTGTTCCACTGATTAATTATTCTGTCAGGAAATTTCTCCTTAGTTCTAGGTTGCTTCTCTCCTTGATTAGTTATTATCCATTGCTTCTCATTGCTTTATCCATTGCCCTCAGGTGCTTTGGAGAACAGATTGACCCACTCTTCTTTGTGACAACCCCTGAGACATTGGAACACTGCTGTCATGTCACCCCGAATCCTTCTTTTCATTAAACTAGATATACCCAATTCCAGCAGCCTTTCTTTATGTTTTATCCTCCAGTCCCATAATCATCTTTGTTGCTCTTCTCTGCACTTTTTCTAGTCTCAACATCTTTTTTACATCGTGGTGACCAAAACTGGATGCAGTATTCCAAGTGTGGCCTTACCAAGGCATTATAAAATGGTATTAACACTTCACATGATCTTGATTCTATCCCTCTTTATGCAGCCTAGAACTGTGTTGGATTTTTTGGCCACTGCAGCACACTGCTGGCTCATAAATTTAAGTGATTGACCACTAGAACTCCAAGATCCCACTCTTAGTTATTACTATTGAGCGAGGTACCACATATACTGTACCTGTGCATTTTGTTTTTCTTGCCTAAATGTAGAACCTTACATTTTTCACCAGTGAATTTCATTTTGTTAGATAGCACCCAATGTTCAAGTTTGTCAAGATCCTCTATATCTTAAGCCTATCTTTTGGAGTGTTGGCTATTCCTGACAGCTTGGTATCATCTGCAAATTTGATGAGTTCCCCTTCTATCCCCTTGTCCGAATCATTAATGAAGATGTTAAAGAGTACTGGGCCTAAAACAGAGCCTCGGGGTACCCCACTGCACACTTCTCTCCATGTAGATGCACTTCCATTGAGGACTACACACTGAGTGCAGTTGGTCAGCCAAATACGAATCCATTTAGTGGTGATGCTGTCTAACCCAATTTTTTTTATCTTATCTAGTAGAAGATTATGGTCTACTTTTTCAAATGCCTTACTGAAGTCCAGGTAAATTATATCCACAGCATTCCACTGGTCCACTAATTTTGTCACTTTGTCAAAGAATGCAATAAGATTTGTCTGGCATGATCTGTTTTTGACAAACCCATGTTGGCTTTTGTTTATTGTTTTGTTTGGCTCTAGGTGTTCGCTAATTTGTTGCTTGATTATCTTTTCTAGAATCTTCTCAGGTATTAAGATCAAGCTGACTGGTCTGTAATTTCCTGGATCTATTTTTTTTTCTTTTTTGAAGATGGGAACTACATCAGCTCTTTTCCAGTCCTCTGGCAGTTTCTCGGTGCTCCAGGATATTTGAAAGATATAGTTCAGTGGTTCCGAGATCACATCTGCCAGTTCCTTCAGAATCTTGGGGTGTAATCAATCTGGTCCTGGTGATTTGAACTTGTCTAGGGTGGACAGGTGCTCACTTACCATTTTCTTCCCTATTTTAACTTGTGTTCCTAATCTGTTTTTACAATGCTGTTTTTGATAGGTTGGACTGTTTTGTCCTTGTGTAAAAACAGATGCAAAAAATGAGTTAAGCAGTTCTGCTTTCTCCCTGTTGATTGTCACCTTCTTGCCACTTTCTCCCACCAATGAAGCAATCATTTCCTTGACTTTTTCTTGTTTTTAACATGTTGGCTTTTTTTGTTATTTTTGACTTTTGTCTCAAGCCTTAGTTCATTTTAAGCCTTAGCTTTTCTCACTTCATCTTTGCAGGCTCGGGTTATTTGCTGATATTCTGCCCTAGTTATGTGCCCCTTTTTCCACTTTTTATACTTGTCCTTATCCAATGTTTACATTCCCATCACCTATTTATAGTGTAACGACTTGGTTTAATAGACCATTCACCAATAGAGTATTAAAAAGGTTTAATGTTAAAGAAAAAAATATGTCATCACTAAGATTTGTATCATTATCTTATTGATGTGAATCATATAAATTCATGCAGATGTATTATTGTAAATTTAACTATCTTGGTTAAGCTACATTGGATGCAATGGATCTGCCAGTTATTGCTGGAGAATATTTGAAGGAAATT
This sequence comes from Ptyas mucosa, assembly GCA_012654045.1. NCBI lineage: Eukaryota > Metazoa > Chordata > Lepidosauria > Squamata > Colubridae > Ptyas > Ptyas mucosa. Next base: position 6,041,058 of record WNWU01000056.1, on the reverse strand, counting down.
TCACTTACAGGTAGCCCTCATTTAGTGAATACTTTACTTAATGACTGTTTGTAGTTACAATAGTGATGAAAAAGTAACTTTGTGACCAATCCTTGCATTTATGACCTTTGTAGGTCTCTAAAGCAAAGGAAAGCTGAAGTAAGTTTATAGATACGGGTTAAGAATTCCTTTCTACATTAGTAAATGTCAGATCCACTGTATTTACTAAATGAGAACCACAGGTAGACTTCATTTACGACCATTCTTGGGACCAGCAACTTAGTCACTAAGCAAAGTGGTTACTAAGTGGGAAATTATGTGTGACTGCTTTCCAGCTTGAAATTGATGAAAGCTGGCTGGGTGACTTTGAGTAAGTCACACTCTTAGCCTAACCTACCTCACAGGGCTATTGCTGTAGGTCACGAGTGTCAAGCTCGCGGTGTCACATTGCCATCACGTTACGTTTCATGACATTTTTCTCCTTCGCGGAGCTGGGGTGAGCGTGACCTGTGCATGACTCTCTCCCTCCCTCCCCCCTCTCTCACTTCACTATTACTATTATTAGGCAGAGAAGCCACCTCCATTACGCATGTAATTCTATCTTTACTTCCTGATGACCCAACAATATCCCACAAGTTAAAAGCATCTGAAGAGAGCTCAGAGAGTGGATAGTATGACAAGTAGTCCTCAATTTACAATCATTCGTTTAGTGACCAAAGTTACAATGGCACTGAAAAAATTGACGTATGATCATTTTTCACTTATAACCATTGCAGGATCCCCATGCCAACTAAAAACACAAGAGTACAGTAGCTTTAGTTTGTCCACATAGTTATTTGTTGGAGAAAAGACTAGCATTCCTCAGACTATGATAGTTCAAACAGACACAAGGAAGCACGCAAAGCCTTAGTGCAATCAGTGTAAAAAGTTAATGTACAATGCACTTTGACTCTCCACTCCAAATCTAAAGCAAGCAAAGTTTAGAATATGGAAAAGCCTAGTAGTTCCTAGAATTGCATTTAGCCTCTTCTTTTGAAGGAACTTTCATCAAGGAAGATGGAAGATCCCTGAGGGAGCATATAATGGAGAAATCCATTTAACAACTTCAACACTCCCCTCTAACATGGAATATTTCAGAGGTGGGTAGTTGCTTGAAGTGTTTCACAAATTGCTAGATTAAGGGATGCAGAAACAGACACTGCAGAAGTTACTGGGGAACAGACTTTCAACAATAACAACCAGAGACTTTATGTTATATCTTAAGCGGCAATAAGTACTGGGAAAAAAACCCTTGAAATGACCAAATAAAAGAAGGGACATGGAGAGAACAAACAAGATTGATAGCTCTAAATTTTATCCAAACTGCCAGGCAAGGAGCTACATTATAAAAGTCAGGGAAAGATCTGCATGATATACTTGAGCATCATTCAGTCAAACTGCCAGGCAAGGAGCTACATTATAGAAGTGAGGGAAAGATCTGCATGATATACTTGAGCATGATTCAGTCAAAAAAAGTCCCTCCTGCCTGGCAATGAAAAGTACAGTATCTGAAAAAAGAGACAAAAGCACTGGCAATCAGGGTTGCTAGCCATCAAGAGGCAATCAAAGGACTTGTACACTGATATAATTACCATAGCAATGGGGTGCTGGGGTAAAGGAAACATATACAAAACTAATTGCTTCTAACTGAAAATATATCCTTTAATGATACCAGGTTGTGTCCATTTTCTTGCAGAAAATACTATATTGGTCATTTTTTGCAGCAACAAGCAAGTCCACTGAGGTTGTTTCCCATTCACAGGTATAATGTTGGAAAATTAGGGCATCCATCTGGGTGCTGAGTGACTCTATTAAATAGATAATACATTAACTTCCATGAGAAATGGAATCTATCCAAAGGTGCATGAATAGGAAAAGAGTACCTTTTGTTTGTTGATACACTGAACGAGCTGAAAATGTTATGTTGCACAATGCAACCAATAATCAACATGGTGTAAATGTGTATGCCAAACAGATAGACATACAACCATACTCATACATTGTAACCTATTATATGGAAACATGTAGCTCCAGGATCCATTCAGGAAAACCATTCCCCCCCTCAACACAACAAAATAAGCTAATCTGAAATGTGACTATCCTGAATTTATTGAGCTAGATATTATTTGATGAGTTGCAAAGATCTATTAGCTTATCAGTTTTGAGGATGACAAAATAATCAAATCCAATTCACATCTGAGAATCTGGTACTTGATCATACTTTCTTTTTGAGCAAAACTTCATACATCTATGCGGAACTGCGAAGGATAAACAATAAATACTGCAAGGCTTGAATTCTATGGGATACCCCATAGCTATCGAAGTTGAGACTAAGACTCTGTAATGTAGGATTTCCATCCTTGGAGGGCAACTGCCAGTGGGAACTGAAGTAGCAATCCTGGAGATTATATGCTAAAAATCAAAGATGATATTTAGGAGTATTTCTGAAAAGTCTTTTGTAAAAATAAAAGGGGAGGCAGCAGTTTTGAGAAATGTTGTTACCTCATGTTGCACATTAGCTTATAGCAACCGTAATGCTAGAGAAGGGCAATTTAATTCCAACTATGGGTTTTATTTGCAGCAGAGGCACTGCTACTGGCTAGCATGATTGCCACTCTCATGCGGTGTTTTGGATTTTGACTTTCTCCATAGCATTAGCTGTACTCTAGAAGAAAAATACTTCTGTGATGAGCAGGAGATCTTCCATCATGTTCTGAACCTCAAGAGACACCAAGAGACACTGTAGCAGCGGAGAGCAACAACTCCTTTTAATGTGGTCAGCCACATAGGCAGCTGTGTTATATTCAGCGATGTTCATCTGCTGCTTGGAGATTTGGGAGGCCTCTGCTAAGAAAACGGAAGCAAGGTCTCATTTATCATCTAGCATATACAGTAGAAAATAGGTCATCTTTTCACAAAGAAAAATCTGATATTAGCCATTATAGGCTTGGAAATTCCATTCTAAACAATAACCTTGTTGTGAATTTAAAAAATATGAAAAGTATTCATGTTCTCCTTTATCAATGAGGGCCGTAAGACACTTTGCACTAAATTTGTATGTGCAACCTCAACTACCAGTGATTTGAAGGCCAAATGCCAGAAAAAAAACTGCTACCTCTTTTAATGCAACAGCTTTTTGGTTGGAAGAATAGAGGCTGTTTGCCATACATTTTTTACTGATTTTAACAAAGCCAGAAGATTAGCAATATTTCTGGCTTATAAGCATCTGAAAACAATAGAATACAACCTATCTATTCAGAATGAGATCTACTGTAACTAAAGATGAAGAGCCTCACACAACCTGATCAGCTGTTCAGGATGTGTTTGACTTTCTTCAGAGATCCCACTGACTAGTCTCCAACCATGGGATCCAGATAAGGGGTGGATCTTACAGAGTAAACAGAGATTCCCAACCTATTTGGTATAGTGTGCAAAGTGGGATTTTTAGAATAGGTTTCATAAATATTCAACAAGATACTTCAGTCTGTTAGGAAACACTCCCTTGGATTTGGTACTCATTTGCAGCCTTATTAAGGATACTACACTGAGATCTGTGCTATCAATATCAGATTACCCCTTCATCCCTCTAGGCCATTTAATCCAACAGAGAAGAACCTCATACATAATTTCAAAGTTTTCAGAGCCAACATCTGGGGCAGGCTCCCATTGCCAAGGCATGGTCTTTACCCTACCAAGCAAGGGAATGGATCTCTACTGAAAGAGACTGCAACCATAATTGCACAAGACTTATTATTTCTTAGTGCTAAAGTAGTGACTTTTGATGACTTGCTGTCTGATCAACAGGTTCCCTGTGAGCAGGTATCAATACAATACTGAACTTCCATTTTTAAAAGTAATATACTAGTATATCTCAGTTGTTACATCTTTAAAAAATCACAAACACGTTCATACATGTAATTCCAAATAGCAATAGCACTTAGACATATATATAGCTTTACAGTGCTTTACAGCCCTCTTAAAGCGGTTTACAGAGTCAGCATATTGCCCCCAACTATCTGGGTCCTCATTTTACCCACCTTGGAAGGATGGAAGGCTCAGTCGACCTTGAGCCTGGTGGGATTTGAGCTGCCAAATTGCAGGCAGCTGGCAGTCAGCAGAAATAGCCTGCAACACCGCACTCTAACCATTGTGCCACCATGGCTCCTAGTTATATAGTTATACATTTCTGTCAAACAGCATTATAATTACTTCTACACACACACATACCCCTACCTTTTGGAAAATATTTTAGAGACTACATTAGAACATGCTAAGTCAAACCCTGGCTGATTCAAGGAACTGATCCCTCACACAACATGTCATTACATGGTAATATTTACAAACAATTCTCATTTAATTTGTCTCCTTCACTACTGGAGACAAGAATTATAACAGTTGTAGCTAAAGTGTATATATACATGCATTTGTATATAACATGCATTCTAAACTAAAAGTAGTGTAATAAGTTTAGAATAGATGTTGGATAGATAATAGGTCTATTAACCCATGTAGTGTGACTATAACATTATTATTTTTCCTTATTATCTTTTTTACTTTCCCTTTTATTGGTGGTGATATTATTATTATTATTGTTATTGTTATTATTTTGCTTTGTATGTACACTGGATCCTTTTGTGCCAGACACAAATTCCTTGTGTGTCTAATCACACTTGGTCAAATAAAGCATTCAATTCAATTATTACAAGTAAGATTATAGCAATAAAGAATGTCTTAATGATGAAGTGACAAAAAAATGCTAGGGAGGAGAGCTGCAAATCCAAAGATGTTTTGGATTTGCAAGGAGAAAGCTGTTTTAGGTATGTGCAGGTATGAATGTGGTATCCATTTGCAAGTCTGAGTCAAACATACGTTTTCCAGGACTAAGGGATACCCGTGAAGATTTCTTGGGGAAAATTGCAGCTTCTTTAAGGAGTAACAGACAGATGCTAAATATGCACTTAAGTGTACTCTGAAGCACCTTTTAGCACCTTTCATTCTGAATTACTACATATTCTTATTTGGGAGATATAGGGCACCGAGTAACTTGTATTCTAAGGTATATTGATTAAGCATGTTAAAGTACTTCTTCCGTACTCCTAGCTGCTAACTGTGATATATGCCATTTGTTTTAATAACAACTATAATCACAGGCAATTTCATCTGTTTATCTATAAACACTGTACCTTTTGGGAAATGTCATCAAAATTTTGCCAAATCATATTTTTATTATTAATTGAAAGCATTAAATGCTTGGTTCCTCCCCCATTACCATTTTCATTTCTAAATGGCAAGACACAGAGACTACAAGGTACTACTAATGTTTCATTCTCCAGATCTACAACAGGGTACAGATCTTGTTGCTAGCAACAAGTGTAAGAATAACCATTACTGATATGGACTACTTCAGACTCAAAGACAAAATGGTACTTTGGAGAATGAATATATCATGTTTCTTCTGTGAGTTGTAGTTCTGTTCTATGTTTGTTCAGTCACCTGCTCTAAAGCACCGTCTTTGCCATTGAATATAAAGTGATTTTTTTAACCTTAATAACAATTTTTTTTGTTTTTTTATCTCCATCCCTAGCAACCCATCTCTCAAACACACAAATAAATGCATAGCTTAATAGCTGCTTTCCTAGAATGGCTCCTTTTACACATGTTCATTGTTCCAGCATTTTTCTTATCACTTTCTCCTCAAACTTAATTATATTGTGTTCAGAGAATTTCAAAGCTTTGAAGATCAAGATTTTACAATTGGAACCAGGATCCAAAGAAGATGAATAAGATAAAATATAGTGGCTGGAACTATTTCTTAAGCCTTTATGTTGCTTCAACCATAGCAAATTCTATGTACTATACACTCCAATTCAACAAACAGGTTAAAAAAACAGTAACACAATATAACAGAAACCTACAGTTGCAAGAAAAAGTATGTGAACCCCTTGGGATTACGTGGAGTTTTGCATGAATTGGTCATAAAATGTGCTCTGAACTTCATCTAAATCACAACAATAGAAGAATACAGTCTGCTTAAAATAATACTACACAAACATTAGATGTTGCCATGGTTTAATTGAACATAATATGTAAACATTCACAGTGCAGGGAGGAAAAAGTATGTGAGCCCCTAGCCTAATGACTTCTCCAAGAGCTAATTGGAGCCAGGAGTGAGCCAACCTTGACTCCAATCAGTGTGATGATATTGGATGTGTTGCTGACAGCTGTCCTGCCCTTTAAAAACACGCACCTGTTTTGGGTTTACTGGTTTCAAGAAGCACTGTCTGATGTGAACCATGCCTCACAGAAAAGAGCTCTCAGAAGACCTACAATCAAGAATTGTTGACTTGAATGAAGCTGGAAAGGGTTACAAAAGTATCTCCAAAAGCCTTGATGTTCATGTGTCCACGGTAAGACAGACTGTCTACAAATGGAGAAAGTTTAGCACTGTTGCTACTCTCCCTAGGCGTGGTCGTCCTGTAAAAATGACTACAAGAGCACAGTGCAGAATGCTTCTTGAGGTAAAGAAGAATCCTAGAGTATCAGCTAAAGACCTACAGAAATCTCTGGCACCTGCTAACATTTTTGTTGACACATCTACAATAAGGAAAACATTAAACAAGAATGGAGGACATGGGAGGACACCACGGAGGAAGCCATTACTGTCCAAAAAAAATATTGCAGCACATTTGAAGTTTGCAAAAGAGCACCTGGATGTTCCACAGCACTACTGGCAAAATATACTGTGGACAGATGAAACCAAAATTGAGTTGTTTGGGAAGAACACACAACACTATGTGTGGAGAAAAAAAGGCACAGCACACCCACATCAAAACCTCATCCCCACTGTAAAACATGGTGGAGGGAACACCATGGTTTGGGGCTGCTTTGCTGCCTCAGGGCCTGGAAGGATTGTTGTCATTGATGGGAAAATGAATTCCAGAGTTTATCAAGACATTTTGCAGGAAAACGTATGACCATCTGTCCGCCAACTGAAGCTCTGCAGAGGATGGATGATGCAACAGGACAATGACCCAAAGCATACAAGTAATTCAACAAAAAAAATGGCTTCAACAGCACAGAATACGCCTTCTGGAGTAGCCCAGTCAGAGTCCTGACCTCAACCCGATTGAAATGCTGTGGCATGACCTTAAGAGAGCGATTCACACCAGACATCCCAAGAATATTGCTACACTGAAACAGTTTTGTGAAGAGGAGTGGTCCAAAATTACTCCAGATCGTTGTGCAGGTCTGATCTGCAACTACAGGAAACGTTTGGTTGAGGTTATTGCTGCCAAAGGAGGGTCAACCAGTTATTAAGTCCAAAGGTTCACATACTTTTTCCTCCCTGCACTGTGAATGTTTACATGTTATGTTCAATTAAACCATGGCAACATCTAATGTTTGTGTAGTATTATTTTAAGCAGACTGTGTTCTTCTATTGTTGTGACTTAGATGAAGTTCAGAGCACATTTTATGACCAATTCATGCAAAACTCCATGTAATCCCAAGGGGTTCACATACTTTTTCTTGCAACTGTATTTCAAGTCTTTCTGTGCTAAGGAATAATCATATCAACTAGGTCAGTGATGGCTAACCTTTTTGCCGTCGTGTACCAAAAGCGAGGGGAGCGGGGGGGATTGTGGGTGCATGTGCCCACATCCATAATTTAATGTGCCCTGCCCTCCCGCACATGCGCACGTGACCCCACACACTTCCCCTTTCTTTTGGCATGCGATGGCATGGTGGGCCTGGTAGAGGTTTACTAGGAGCCTGGGGAGGGCAAAAACAGCTTCCCCATCCCCCCCCCGGAGGCTTTCCGGAGGCTGGAAACAGTCAGTTTCCTGACTTCTGGTGGGACCGGAAGGCCTGAAAAAAGTTGGCTGGTGCGCGCATGTGTGCTGGAACTGAGCTAGGGCAACACTCACTTGCCCACCAATATGGCTCCGCGTGCCACCTGTGGCACCCGTGCCATAGGTTCGCCATCACGGAACTAGGTGAATCATTCATAGTACAAGGAGGATCCAAATTTTAAAATCAAGTACTAAAGTCTTCCTGGGAAAGCCAAGTTTTAATAGGATTAGCATTGATCTAATTCTGCAGGTAAGATCGTTCCACAGAAAGGCTGCAAGAGAAAAGGGCCACCTTCATGATAGTTGATAGTATCTCTCATTTAGACTGTGAACCCAAAGGGAATCCTACCTTCCAGATCTTACTAGACAATCCGGTAGTGCTGGCAGCTGTTAGTCCCAAAAGGTTCAGTATAAGAATCATTATAAAATAGTAATTAGGAAGATAAGGGATTTTTCCCCCTCCAAATTGAGTTGCATGTTATTAAGTTGGAGTCAACTCTTAATGACCATAAAGACAGACATTTCCCATAGTATTCTGCCCTTCAATAAAATAACAGACAAGATCATTACCTTTTTCAATTTGGGGAGTTTAGGGAGATTTGAGACAGATAACAGTCCAACATTTATTAAGCTGAGAAGCTCCAAGTTCACAAACTCTTCTGTGAGTCCCTCAATTTCACCATCATTTGATCTGCAGTTATCAAGAACAAGCTCTTTGATCTGAAAAACATACACATAATGAAGTTATTATTTCTTTTGTTGTATTTTTATAACTCTCAATAGCAGGAATTCTATGGATGATTCATAATCAATTAAAACACTATAAACAGTAAAATAATGGAATGCAAAGCAACATATAAAGCAATGTAATAGATGTGAGCAAACCAAGAGCACCACAAATGGCAATAAGTAATAAAGAGGTTGTCTTAGCTATGGAAGTCAGCTGAGTGACTTTGGGCCAATCATTCTCTCTCAGCCCAATCTACCCCACAAGGTTATTGTTGTGGGGAAAGTATGAGAAGTGTGTTGAATATGTCTGTTACATGTAAAAATAATAAAGGGGGATACAAATAAAATTAAAAAATACCATAATGAAGCAACACACAAACTTCACTGTGTTCCACAGCCAGGACACCATTACAAGTGGGGTTTTTTCCCCCAATTATCCAACTTTACTAGATGGAGGCACCCTGAGGAGGTCCTTGGGTGAAGGTGTTGGAATTCTGGTAAGTAAATACAGGACATGTTCTTTTGGATATGCTGCCCCAACACCATCTAGATCTTTATGTATATTAATACCAGCACTTTCAATTAGACCTGAAAGGACAGTATAGATGGCAAAGTAACAGTATAATGTAATTGCATAAGTCAATTAGTAGCCTACTGTATCTTGTTTTTAATTAAATGCAGTTTTTACACTGTTTTCAAAGGCAGTTCCCAGTATAGCATGTTATAATGCTGTAATACAAACAGGAGGTTACTAAAGTGTGAATAACTACTGCAAAGCTATTTGTGTCCAATTATACCGTTTGTCCCCAAATAAGACATCCCCTGATAATAAGCCCAATCAGGCTTTTGAGCACATGGCAATAAGGCCAAGCACTTATTTCAGGGTTCAAAAAAATATAACACATGGTCTTATTTTCAGGGAAATATGGTATCAGCCAAAGATGATAAAAAGTGCTGTGAGCATCCCTTGAGCTTCTAGTGAAAATGATGGGTCCAAACGTTTCTCCTATTTCTTAGAGCAGAACTGACAATCTGCAACCACTGAGCTTCCCTTTTTAGCTCCTGAAGCTGCCTTGAATATAACTGCTAAAATCTCATCTTTGACAAGAAAAACAGACAATAAACCCTAACATTACTTAAGTCAGCCCCACCCCAATCTGCAGCCTGAACCCAGGTCGCAGCCTGTTGGGAAGCAGGCTGTGCAAGCAATGGGCCTGTGAAGCTCCCTTGTGCTTGTGGCAGGTGCGCATGTAAAACCATCCCCTTTCTCCCACCCTCCCCTGCTGCTGCTGCCAGTTCTAGGAGCTGGAGAGGTTAGGAAGCGCTGATTTAAATCAAACACATTAATAAATAATATGCTCAATCATATCATACTAGTAAGTATTACCGTACTTTGCCACCTCTACTACCAGTCCATTTCCAAGCTCAATTCAAGATGTTGATATTAACATATAAGGAACTGAATGCTTAAAATAGTTTATCTGAAAGGGTTTCTCCTATTTTGCTTACCAGGAAAGAAAGAGGCTCAAAAATCTTCAGCATGACCAGAAAAATGTAAATCAGTCCCACCCATCAGTATAGCCCTCAAGCTTCTCCCAAATATTAAATATGATCCTTAGCCACCAAGTTTTCCCCCCTTGCTTAATAGGAAAACAAAATAGGATGAACGTCTTTTTTTTTAAATTTGATTTATATGCTGCCCTTCTCCGGAGACTCAGGGCGGCTTACAATGTGTTAAGCAACAGCCTTCATACTTTTGTATATTTATACAAAGTCAGCTTATTGCCTCCACAAACTGGGTCCTCATTTTATCTACCTTAGAAAGGATGGAAGGCTGGGTCAACCTTGAGCCTGGTGAGATTCGAACTTACAGTAATTGCAGACAGCTGGTGTTAATCACAATGCTTTTAGTCTGCTGAGCCACCAGGCCCCTTTGTTTAATTTAATTGGACAACTATTCACAGTGAGAATTTTAAATGTCTTAATACCAGCTGTCATTTGGAGCTAGAGCAGCAGGTAAATAAAACCAATGATTACCTATTTAATTATCTAAAGCAGTTTCTTTCTTTGAGATCATATCTCAATATGAGATGTGCAACAAAGATAAGCAATAGACGTTATAAGATGTTATAATTTGCAACAGGCTTTATCAGTCCATTTTGACTCCTGCCTAAAAAGATGGCTAAGGACATTCCTTCATTGGTTTGGTTAGCATGGTGATGTGGAACCTGTGGGCATTTTAGATTTAACATCAGTATTATAGTAAGACATTAACTTCTACAAAAGTCTGCATAAGATATATTACAATATGTTTGTGTTATATGAAACTATAAGACAGTTTGTGTTGATGACTGAATATAACAATGAAGGCTTTGCCAATTATGCTTATAAATTCAAAGAATCAAAACATTACTTTTCATTCAATGGAAAAAGTCCCTGAAAGCTAAGACTGAATAGCCCTTTGCCTCTTACTAAAGGGAGTAGACCTTGAAGATAGATCAGCAGGAATCAATTGCGTTGTATACATGATGTACAATGACAATAAAGGCTATACTATACTATAAAATGTAGTGGAAGGAAAAAGCATGAGACAAGAATAGTAAGTCCTGTGAGAAAAGAACCTAAAGTACTGATATCAGAACATCTGTAGTTCTGATTATTGTTTTGGGATAATGCTTATCCCCAAATATGGTTTGGGGATAAGCATTATCCTGCCAAAATAAATGGAGACAATATCTTCAGGAAAAGACAGAAGAACCCAGTGGGTTAGCAATAAGAAAATCTTTGTACCTGTACTACTGTTACTTTAAGAAAACAATCTGCTCTAACAAAAACCTTGTAAAAATAAGCCAGGTTGTAGATTCGATTAGAATTATATAATTTGTTTGTGAAAGTTAGAAATTCGATGAAGATAATGAAGGATGGAAATCTGACTTTAGGTAGAATTTGAAGCTTTTTCAATCACCATAGCTCTTCCACTCTCTGTCCCACTCCAACAACTGTGTAATAGCATCAATGTTAGTGCAGATCAACAACTGTACATCTGTGTCTGATTACTAAAATTAGATTTAATTTTTTACAATTCTATCTCTCTGTGCTTGTTCATATTTCCACTTTCAACAAACATAATTTAAGTTTTGAAAAATATAAATTTGGAGGTTCTCTTCATGGAAAAAAATCTGTCTCTGCTGACCCTCTAATAATTATTCATTTATTTACCTCAGTATATCTCCCCTGTAAAAATATTATTAGTCTTTGACTAGTTTGGGAATTTTGCACTCACATACCTACCTAGTTTGAATTAGATAATAATCTCCCCTTCTATAAGCAAGTCATTTCAATTAGGCTTGCAGAGCATGAAAATTAATTGGCTCTATCTACCTCAAATGCATGAAATTCTATTTGCATGAGCCTGTGACATCCCCCATTTTGTAGCTGAGTTTATTGCTGGCTCTTCGTGTATGTAAACACTGTAGTCCCCCACAAACACAAACTAATGATATTTAATGTAGATTCCACAAGTCTAAATTCTACTCTAATATTTTCTGTGTGCCATGGATCATTCATTCAAACACATTTTTCCCATAATAAAGTTAAGCCTGGTATGGAATTAGGCTTTCAAATACAGTGTAGTTAGTTGAGAAATTTAAACACTCTATATCAGGAGTAATCAACCTTTTTATACCTACTGCCCACTTTTGTATCTCTGTTAGTAGTAAAATTTTCTAACCGCCCACCAGTTCCACAGTAATGGTGATTTATGAAGTAGGGACAAAACCCCTACCACCCACCATGAAAGTTGGAACGCCCACTAGTGGGCGGTAGAGACCAGGTTGACTACCACTGCTCTATATGGATTATGCTTTGGATTTCAAAACTAGAATGGATTTAAAAAAGGCATAATTATTGGGTTACAATTTTGCACCATGTTATAATTACACACTAAGGTTACGGTACAATCACGTCTCTCTATTTGGGAACATCTTCATTCATCCAATGTGTCTTACTTTCTATTGAATAATTTTAGGGTTTCTGCTTATTTATTACAGAAAACTTAGAAAACTTCGAAGTAAGGAATGTGTAAAAGCTGTTCTTTTTGGCATACATGTAAAATTTATTTCTAGCAACATAAAAATCAGTTTGATCCAGCAGGTCACTTTCCTTTTATTATGAAGAAGACTGCACTTGAAGTTAAAAGAGGACATGCAGAGGCCCAATTTACTAATATGCATATTTATTCATTTATGCACTTTATCTCATGAGCCACTTATCTCATAAGCGAGGGACTCTGGGCAGCGTAAACCACTAAAACAATTATCATTCACAAACATTAAAACTTAAAAAATCTATCAAACGATTAAACATTTTGCTGGTATACAAAGTAGACATCTAAAAAAATTATGTAATAAGATATGAGAAAATAAGGAAATTAAGAATATATTGGAGAGATTTGTTCCAGAAAGTTCTTAATATAGCAATCTAACTCACAACTTTATTATTAAAGTAGAAGCATCAATTTCATATCAATATTCTTTAATTCCAATAAATAACCTTCCCCGTTTTTGGCGAGCAATGACAATCTGGTTAGATAATTCTATGTAATCCTTAACCAATACAGTCAACTTCTGCAGCCACAAGGCTTAAGTGTGAAAATCACCAAACATCTTCCCATTAAAAGAAAGCATACTAAGGATTGTATCTGCTCATGCCAAATCTGGTCTAGTATTACAGCAGAATGCAGGTCTCTGCATAGATAATTCTGCAGTAAATTCATAAGGGGGGAAAATGGAACAACAAAAGATGTCCAAAATTTGTTTGCTATCTTTTACTGCTACTATTACTTTAAAACATATTGTTTATATATAATACAGCACTGACTACCTTTCAACTGTTATCATTATATACTTCCTATTTATTTTAGCAAATAAGAACAGGCAATTCATGTTTCTTTTTCTAGTCAAGTAATTTTATGAAATTAAAGCAACACTGCCTGCATGTTCTGAGTAAACTTTCAAAGTATATCAAACAGAGGCCAAATTCAGTGCTAAGGAAGCAATTAATACAACTACACATTTTTTCAAACTGTTAAATCAGCACCGAATATACAGTAGACTCCCATAATCAGTTTCCAAACAAGGTATTTTCAAAGTTTGAAATATGATAATGCATTTTGAACTAAACTGTTATAAAATTATCAGTATAAGAAAGGAATAGTTTGCCCTTTACTAGACACCATATACGGTAAATACCTACTGATCTTTATAATCAAGTTCTACAAAGTTTTTAAATACCTGTGACAGTCATACTGAATTGTAGATGTTTTTTCCATATTTACAAATGTTTATATAAACATTAACAAAATATTATCTGTACCACTTTAAGAATATTGCAGTACACTTTAAAATAATTTGGCAAATTATCTAAATATAAATACTCATATTTAAAAAGCCATCTGCTTTTTTAAGGGCCCTAAATGGAATATGGTAGTGGCTGAATTATTAAGAAAACCCTTAGCAACATTTAGTTTAATAGATTTATATATATTCCAGCTTAATTTTGTACAATTCAAGATGGTACAGATAGTATTCCCTCTTCCTATTATGTTTCAGAGTTAAAGAAAGTCATCATGGTTAACCACAGGCAAGTATATTATGTTAAAGAATACTATTCATCTCTTCAAAGTGTCCGTATGTGAAGCAAAAAAATGAAGATCAAAGGTGACTTTGAAGAATCTTATTTCATTCCAAGTTTAAAAGAGAATAATCCCTCTCTACAGGTTCTTTTGAGCAGACTTGAAACTACCTTGAGCTGACAGATGCTTAAGAATGGAGTAACAGACAAGACAATTTTAAAATACTTGCCAGAAATGGCCTCTAACTTTAGCTGGAGAAGCCAAAACTCAGCAGATATAAATTTAAGAGTATAGAGTACTGTATGTATAGAGTACTGTAAACATTACAAGTATGTACCTTTTTTATTTTCTGGGATACCATGCTGATTTTTGTTAATATTTTTAGGCAGACAAATGTTTTATTAGGATAGGAGACATGAGACATTATTGACAACTTTTAGTTCCTGCCTTAAAATAAACAAGTGAAATGTACTGGGGTTTTTTTTTCTGGCATCAGAGTACAGATGAAGACTGAGTTTGAAAAATATAAAGGATTAAAAAAAAGAAGCAACAGCATGGCTTAAAGTTCAGATATGTCAGGAAACCACAGGCAGATTAAAAAACAGAAAAACCAATAAAGGAGGCGATACTAAAGTCTTTAATGGGTATTATTTTACCAGGACGATTGGACCAGAAAAGTATGTTCGTGCTCTGAAGTCTAGTTAAATTATTTTTAAATAAAGATCCCTATTGAATTTAAATATCCTACCAGTATGGTAGGATATTTACATTCAATAGGGATCTTTATTTAAAAATAATCTAACTAGACTTCAGAGCAGGAACATACTTTTCTGGTCCAATCGTCCTGGTAAAGTAGTACCCATTAAAGACTTTAGTATCGCCTCCTTTATTGCTTTTTCAAAATTAGGCTGCAAAACATTTTGTTGTACTTTGCACTAACAAAAGCCCTCCGAGGACACCTCGAGTGTGTCGCCACTGGAAACGGACCATCACAAATATTTCAAATTCTGCCACGGGGGCCAACAGAGCTCAGAACTGGGCGAAAAGCACCTTCCCTTTGACGATGGGTTAAAGAGAAGAAGTTTTTGGCGGGAAGGCGGTTTGGTGGGGCGAGGGGAATTAAAGAGGGCGCGCGCGGCCAGCTCTCTGCAGCTTGCTGCCCGTTTAAAGGGGAGGGCGCAAGGCAGGAGCGAAGGCCCGAGCGCGCGCGCGCACGGCCAGAGGCAAACGGACGCGACGGCGAGAAAGAGCGCGCGCCCCTTCTTCCACGCGACGGTTGCCCGTTTAAGAGGGGGAGAAACGCGCGCCGCGGGCGGCAGACGAAGCAGTCGCTCCGCGCACGCGGGCCACCCTTCGCTCCTCCGCAGCGGCAGCCCACGCTTGCGGGACCGACGCAGCAGCAGAAACATGGCGGCCACGGAATCCCTTCTCGAGTCCGTCAGACGTTCGTTTGGCTCCCGCAGCCGCAACGTGCGGCGCTCTCTGGCAGCGGCCGCCCTCAGTTCCTCTTTCAAGCGCGCGCCCCCTCCCCCCCGCCCTCCGCGCTTTAAAATTTAAAAAACCAGCCCGCTTTCCTCGGGCCGGTTTGCGCGTGTACGGATGGCGAGTGAACAAGCTGTGTTGAAAAGGGAGGACGTCCCCGGCTGTTTCCCATTTTCCCGCCCAGGCTGGCTTACATCCGGCGGAGTCAGGTTTCGTAACTCCAAGTGGATCCGTTTCTTCATGTCCATGACGGCGACGGGACGAACGGGACGGGCCCGAGTTCAGGCCCTGCGCTTACAGTGCCGAGTCAACTCGCAGGGAAGCGGCGGAGGGGGAGTTGCAGCCAGGCAGGAGGAGGAGGGCGGGAGCGCTCGGCGCCTCCTTCGCTGCGACTGCAGTTAAATTGGCAACGGGGCCCTTGGTCGGAGTGAGCCGAAGCAAAGCGACGGAGTGGCCGCCAGGAGGCGCAGCGGAGGCGTAGAACAGGCTGCCCGGAACTTCCTCGTCCAAACCACACCCTTCTCTCCTTGCTGACAGGAGCGTCGTCCCAGCCACTGCGGTCTTTCTCCGGTGGCGCCGTATTTCTACAAGCGATGGTTGTTTTAAACCCTTTTCCGATTAATATTCCCCCTCCCGAGTTTCTTTTGACCAAGCATAACGGAAGAGTTAGGCTCTCAAAAGGTCCGTAATACAAGCCCAAATGCAACAAATAACGCCAAATGTATCCAGGAGTGGTATTCCTTTCCAACGTGGGAAATAAGGATGGAGTTTACATCGGACTTTTCTCTGAACGTGCTGTGTTTAATCTTCGACATACGAGCCCTATTCGTGGATGAAGTGCCGGGCTGAGTTTATACATTGCACAAAGTTCTACTAATAGCCCCAATTATAGTTTGTTGGGTTAAAAAATAAGAATCCTAAACACATCAGAATGTAGCCTAAAAAATGGAAATCGACTATTCTGAGTAGTTGGTACGAACACATTAAAAACCTAGTGACTAATCCAATAATGTTTCCCTCCTTTCATAAATTTTGTATTGGCCATTGTTTTTCTCTTGCAATCCTCATTTGTTTTCCCATAGTTTTGATCTTTTTTCCTCCCAAGTACAGAGATAAAGGGTAGTTACCAATAATATTGATTATGTGTACTAGATTCATTCTATTATTAAAGCAGGAGAAAAGAGATGGGGGACTGTCCATATAAATTTACTGAGATTTGACAGCATAGCTTCCTACCATTTTGAGATAGGATCCAGCTGAAAATTATACCAGGCATCATAAATTAAAAATAAATCCCCTCATATTTCATGTACTGTACAATTTGAAATTATTCCTGTTATCTTCATTAAAAGGCAGGCATTCCGCAGAACTTGTCATTTTAAATCTGACCAGGTAGCAACTTCATAAAAGTAATTTTTTATTTATTATTCACCCAGTTGATAGATGAGTACAAGTGGTTTTCTGTCATACTTGGTAGTCTTGTTAATGCCTTCTGGGTTTCTGGAATTTAGAGATAACTGATGGGTAACCCAAGGATGTTTATTTTTAATCTCTTACTAATTAAAACCCATGTTTATAACTAGACTGCTCATATCTTAAATATTTTGATAGACATGAACGAGCATTCTAACCACTCATTCAGAGTTTGGGTGGTGTGCAAATTTAATAATTAAGTGAACATTGTGATCTTACGATATTAATGCAATGATGCAAGGTTCATTGAAATACCATATTTTCTTCTTTTACCAGATCATTTAAAATGTGCATGTTATTTGTTAATAACAGTGTAACATACACAAATAAGTTAATTATGTTTTCCTCAACATGGAGACCACTGATGCTTTTAGGCAGCTGCAGCTAAACACACTGTTTGCATTTGCACAGCACAATAAGCCATAAACTAATAATCATGTTTTATACTTATCGGTTGTGTGAACCTGGACAATGTAGTACTATAGGTTTATTAATCAGTGAATAATATGAACCCAGAAAATGGAATTGAATAAATCATAATTCAATTAACAATTATGACTCCAGGCATATGTCTTCCTAGTGAATGTCTGACAAGGAAAAGACCCAGACCCAAAAGATAGTCCAACAACTGTACTAAAAGTCAAAAGCCAGTTTGAACAATATTTAAAATTACTTATGGAAGGACAATAGCCAAGGGCATGTGTGTGGGTAAGTTGTTTCAAATGACAAGGCTACCACAATGATAGTATACTTCGGAATGCTGATCATCCCCTTCCTCAATGTTATACAGGGCAGGCAGATTATATTTGGGGGACATGATTCCTTTTTTTTTTACAAAATTTATTTTCATTTTTAAAAATACAATACTTTACATATACACACAAGATTATTGCAACTAACGTACACAAATCTGCACCTATACTACTAGTACAATCCATTTCATTTCCCTCTCTTTTCTTTCACCTAATTATACCATAAATTCCAACATTTGTAATCGGAATCTTTTTGGTTCCTAAGTAATTTCGTTAATCGGTCTGCCCCTGTGCATTCTGTAATTTTCCAAATCAATTTATTTTTTGTGGGTATTAATTCGTTTTTCCATTCTTGCGCGTATAGCATCCTAGCTGCAGTAGTGATGTGGAGGATCAGGTACCATTTTTCCTTCGTTATTTTGTCTGGCTTCATTCCTAATAAAAAAATCTCTGGTTTCAGCTCTATATTATCTCCTGTAATTTCCACTATCCAGTTCAAACCTTGGACCAATATTTGCCTGCTTTGGGGCACGTCCACCATTGGTGGTAGTACGAGGGGACATGATTCCTAAGAATGTACCTTGGATGAAATAGCAGAAAATATACCATCCACAGAATTTTTCTTCCTTGAAAACCAGCTAATTTATCCTTTGGGCTTTTCTGTTGCTTATCATTTTTGAAACAAACTACTACCTGTTGAATGTTTACCTTACAAATTGTACTTTCAGGATGAATATAGATCAAATGTGTCTCCACAGATTTGCAAATTGTGTTCAGACTTACATCTTTAAAAAGCCCTGTACTATATAAAGTGTAGTATTAATCACACAACTTGGAGTATTTACAGTACTTCATTTATATGATGTCATAACACTTCTGTTTCAATAGCAGGTGATGCTCGTGTTATATAATTATATGTTCTTGTTATAAAAGAAATGGCTGAATGTTATACTAATAAGCAAATGGTTCATTTTGACTAGCTTGTGCCAGTTATATTTTATTAACAATAATTAAAATAAATTATTTACATGGCCACTAATAATTTTTTAAGAAAAAAACTTATTCCAAGGTTCCAAGTAACACCCCCAACAAAAGAAGACTCCGAGGCTGAAAGTTCCTCAAAGTTCCACTTTATTAGAGATGTCATATTGGCACATCTGGGAAAACCTGAATCTGAAAGCTTCCGGGTTTTCCCCACCCAAAGGAAAGTCAAAGTCCCTTCCCCTGCACCCACATGTCCATCACATGGTCCAATCAATCCACCGTCCCACTGGAAATGCCTCCCAGTCATGCCACTCCAAGTGCAGGCTGAACGTCCTTGACTCCCAGAGAAAAGAATGTTATTGGCTAGATATCTCTACATCTCCATGCAATCTCCCCTCCTAGTTTCCCACAGCACTAAATGTGGCAGCCCTGAACATTCAAAGAAAAAGATTGTCTTCAGAGCTGACAACTTATTTATTTAAAATATTTGAATGGCCAGCCATATTATATATCTCTGGATGGCTAATAACTAATATACAGATAACAAAATTTTAAAATTCAATAACCTTAAGCATTATACAGATAGTCTTTGACTTACAAACATTCCTTTAGTGACTGTTCAAAGTTGCAACAGCACTGAAAAAAATGGCATGACTATTTTCACACTTGTAACCATTGCAATATCCCCATAGTCACATGATCAAAAATCGGACTCTTGGCAGCTGGTTCATATTTATAACAATTGCAGTGTCCTGGGGTCGTGTGATCACCTTTTGTACCTGACAAGCAAAGCCAATGGGGAAGCCATATTCACTTAACAAACATGTTACTAAACTGCAGTGATTCACTTTAACAACTGGCAAGAAAGCTTATATAATATGGGGCAAACTCGCTTAACATGTTTCACTTAGCCACATAAATTTTGGGTTCAATTGTAGTTGTAAATTGAGGACTACCTGTAACCCAATCACAAACCACAAATGATGTAATGCCTGAGGTAAAAGCTTTCTAGAAGGGTAGGATTCCTCTGCACAAGGGGCAGAGTGGGGTGGGGTGGGGGTTCCACAAAGTAAGCGCAGCTGTGGAAAAGCTTTCTAGGTCCCAACAGAAGGCAACATTTAAGAGGGAACCTGGAGTGAATGCATTCAATGCAACTCAGTGGGGGAAGAGATCTTGAAGATAACTATAGTATATAGGGCTTTAAAGGTGATAACGACCTTGAATTGTACCCATAAAGAAACAGGAAGCCCATGCAGCAGCTGTGCAGCATGGGCAAGTTGCAGAGCACCCAGAACTGTGTATACCACTGCATTCTGCACTAGTTGAATGCAGTTGCTAAATGACCTTCAAAGGCATCGCCATGTAGAATATGTTGTAGCAGTCCAATGGGGAGTGACCAGGGCATGAGTGACCATTCCTGGTGAAATTGAATGTAATTGGGACACCAAGTAAACCTGCACAAAATCCTTCTGGGCCATAGCTGCCACCTGTTTCTTGAGCAGAAGCTCTTAAGTCCAAGAAGACCTCCAAATTATACAGCAGTTCTGTATGAAGGAGTGCTATCTCATCTAGAGTTAGATAGTAACTCTTCAGATCCAGAAACCCAGAGTCACACTGTCTTGCTAGGGTTATATCCCATCTAATTCCTTCCCATTCAGATCCTACAACCTCCAGGTACCTGGTATGCACATAAACTGGCATCACCTGTCTGGCCTAGGGCAGAAAGGCACCATTTTAGATCATCAGTCTTGGTGATACTCCATCTCAAGCTATGAAATGAATAAGAGGGACAAAAACTATTATGTCATCAGCCCATTGATGATACTTGACTTCAAACTATGGAATGAATCCACCAATTCACGTAGATGGTAAACATAAGGGATGAGAGAACTAAGCTCTTAGGTACCCAACATGAAGAACTTGATTTCCCCCCCACCAACACAGACTGGAACTGTCCATGGAGGAAAGAGAACTACTATAAAGTAGGATGCTCTACTCCCATCCCCCCAAACCAGTTCAAAAGGATACAGCTCTTGATTATATTGAACATTACCAAGAGGGCTAAGATGGATGCATCTCTATCATCCCAAGTCCTCCAGAGATTGTTCACAAGCATGTTCGCTTCTTCCAAATTATTTAGCAATAGCACTTAAGACTTACATACCGCTTCACAGTGTTTTACAACCCTCTGCTGTAAACCCTCTGTTTACAGAGTCATTATATTGCCCCCAAGAATCTGGGTCCTCATTTTACCGACCTTGGCAGGATGGAAGGCTGAGTCAACTTTGAGCCTGATGAGATTTGAACTGCCAAATTGCAGGCAGCTGGCAGTCAGCAGAAATAGCCTGCAGTACTGTATTCTAACCACTGCGCCACCACGGCTCATATCACCCCTTTCAACAAGCTTCCTAAAAAAGACAAAGTTGGAGAGTAGACAAAAGTTGACCATCCCAGCTAGGTCGAAGAATGCCCATTTGAGAAGAGGATGAATCACTGTCTCCTTCAAGAATCGTCCTTTGACACAGCTCACAGCCACTCTCATTGTTGCAGGACAAATGTATAAAATAATCTTAGGTTTTCCTGCTTCTCTTATGAGAATCAGATAGTCTAAAAAGAGCATGTATGTTTACCCGTATGTAATTAGAAGAACTCAGAATGTTCAAGTCCCATTTCAGTTATTTCTCTTTAACTATCACTGCCCAGTCCTTCGTTGACCTGGAAAATCTTTATTAAACTTATAAATTGAGAAAATGATGCATATGACTTGGCATCTAATTAGAGATTTCTTACCATAGTCTGTAAATATCCTTCAAGACTGGCTGTGTTTACATAACATACTGAACCACAATATATTATGTGTGGTTACATGTGTTTTGATTTCAGTCAATGTATAATATAAACTTAGAGGGGATAAGTAAGCCAGGATTAAATTAGCCACAAGTATTGTATAAATCGCTATTATTGAAAAATTGGATACACCAATCTTGTATTTTTGCACTATTTGGCCTTGTTCATAAACTAGGAAACATTATCTAATTTAGCCTGTCATTTTCAATATTTTGCTGGGTCATACTTATAATGTACTTATCAGTTTTCAACAGACTTCAAGAACTCACCAGTTCTTGCTCTACATTTTTAAAAGAGTTTTGTGCAGATTATTTGGAAAACTTTAGGAAGTCTAGTGTATATCTTTCTGCTATTTCAATGCTGAATTTTATATTTTTAATTTTAAGAGGTATCAACAGGCTATATATGCATTTTATATTTACCCATGGTTAAGCTAAAACATTGTTTATTTTCTGGGTTCCTTTAACAACACTGGAGCAAAAACTAATCAAAATTTAGTTGGTATGAATTTAGCTGCAAACAGTTAACATTTTAAAACTTGATAAATTTAGCATAATAGGAAGTTGTCCTAGCATTGACTAAGAAAGATTTAAACCCACTGAACGATGGCTGGGTTCACACAAAATACATACTTCAATTATCCATATGTCTGTTCTGCAAACCTCAAAATATTTAGGATTAGGAATTAGATCATTCTGGCATTCAAAAAATCAGGTTATTATTAGTCAAAGCACTTTCATTAGATGTGGCATTATTGCAAATCCAAAATCCAGATAGGTTAGCAGCCTTGGCCTGCCCAGTCTATTTGCCAAGAAAATGAGATGAAGGTGCAGAATCTGAAAATTCGAAGTATATTATTACCAAAGTTTTTACCAACACTTACCAGCCTAAGAAGATATTTCCCAACAAATGGACTGCAGCACCCATACTACATAGAATAGAATTTTTTATTGCCCAAGTGTGATTGGACACACAAGGAATTTGTCTTGGTGCATATGGTCTCAATGTACATAAAAGAAAATTCACTGCAGCTTACCTGAATAATGAAAAAGGGTCATTCATATAACGAAGGCTTTCTAGCATTGTGTTTCAAGGTCTCTTGGAAATTTAAAAGGGTTGGAGGAAATAGGCAGGAATTCTTGTTCTCCAATATGGCATCCCTTAACCTACTTAATATGATGGTATATTGAGCCACAACCTAGCAAACAAATTTATCCTAATGCATTGTCTGGATCTTTCACAAGAATGATGTGGAACTAGAGTGAAGATTTCTCATGCAAATGACAATTTCAGGTAAAGAGACTACAATGTAGCTTAATAATAGCATTTCCCCCAAATGTTTTCTAAAGCTACTGTTTTGATGGTTAATGTCTGGATATTAGAGCAAACTACAGCTTATTAAACATATCTCAGCTGGGTTCATATACCATACATAAACAGCAGTTCACAATGCTGTTTATAAACAGCTGCTATATTTATTTTATATCTATATTATGATCACATTGTCTTGGTTCTCATCTTGCGTCAAACCATAATATGTTTTTGTGGCTAGAGTAAGAGTAAATCTTACTGTGAGGCATGTAGGGAGAAAATGTATGTTACTGTGTGAGAGATTCTAAATGAAAATCAAGTATCTGATTTGAAGCATATATCCCAGGGGTGAAATGCTACCGGTTCGGTGCGGTTTGGCCGAAGCAATAGCGATGGCGGCAGGTGGTTCAGAGAACCGATAGCGATGGTGGTGCGAGGCTCTGCCCACCCACCCGGTCGTCATTACTTCCTGGTTTTAACCAGGAAGTAATATGTTTTTTACCCTCTGCGCATGCGCAGAGGATCCGCACACGTATGTGACGTGGAGCATGCACTTCCGAACTGCTAAGGAAGGTAAGTAGATTTCACCCCTGCCCGTATCTGCCATGTATATGTTTTTTTAAAAATAGTTATGTGTCTTTTCCCTTAACTAATTTGCTATTCTGTGAAATCCATTTTGGATTACAGTTTTACAACAATGTCTGTAGCACTTTTCTCAGATAGTAAAATAGGACTGCAAAATGTATTTGTCTGCCACCAAAGTTGGGATGAGTTCCTTCACTCTCAAGGCAACCTTTTCCTTTTTTTCAAAAACAATATTAAGTTTATAGTTTTCATATAGAAAGAACATACAAAAATACTGTATACATAATTTCTTTATAACAGGGAAAGATTATTGCTGAGCTTTACAGAAATATTTATTTTATCGGAAACAGCGATAGATTTCTTTTCTTACCTTAGATAACTTGAAAAGTTATGAAATTCTAACCTCCCAGCTGATATGTTTATAAACGTTTATAGCAACAAAAGTAAGCAATAGGTCAGTGTTGTACCCTAACATTCCAAAGGTAACATACAGTATAGTGTTTAAATCACTTAGGCAACCCAAAACAAAACACAACAGTTCAGCCTTTTGATGTACAGTATGACCAAAATGAAGTACTTAAGTTGAATGACTCAGCTCCAGGAGCTAACTATTAAAGAACTACTGTAGCGTTAGCAACAGAGATTTCTTGAATTTCCGTAACATTGGCACATAACTTCTGTACTGTATCAGTTAAAATGATAAACATAGTTTGTGGTTTGGAAGAAAATTTTGAGTTCTCCATTCCTTCTGTTAAAAATACTAATAACTCTACCTACTTTCTTGCCAGCAATAATAAGAAATTAGAAAAGCAAGCACTGTTGAAGCAACAGGCATGATTGAACTGGTTATTGGTACTTCAAATAACTTCAATACAATTCTTCATATTAATCTTGGGCTAATAAATTGTATTGAACAGAACTGCCATTGGCGAACATTTTGATGTTTCCATGGATTTAATTGTTCTATAATTGATGTGGTTTATTGGTGGCATTGTTTCTGTCTTGATATTGTCATACGGATTCTTTAATTGTATTATTTTATCTTTCTACTTCAAATGTACACCACTTCGAGGATCTACGCTGACAGGAATCAATGGTACTGTCTGTAGGCAAAGCAGGATATAACAATAATAGCAATGTTTGTATTTCTGTTCTATTCATACACAAAGTGCAGTGTGATTGGTTGGAGAAGATATTAAATTGATAAAATAAAATCAAGGTAGGCCTATCCATTTGTTGCTTTTGTTGTAGAAATTAAACACAATAGTCTTCTGCTTTTTTCATTAATCATACAGATACAGTATATAATTGCTGCTGTTGCAATTACTTAGTCTCCCAGCATTCTGACAAATCTGTTTTTACCATTTCAGTCTGCTGGTAAGTGCTCATATGGCGGAAACTTTTCCACGTTTTTTAAAAAAATCTTTCCACATAAAAATGTGAAAAAGAAAGATTCTATCCTGGTCATTTGTCTGATATGATTAACCAAAGTTTATTAAATAAGCAGCCATTGGGATTTTATGCAACATAATTAAACTATAAACTGTTTTCAAATTTCACATATTACGCCTTAGCTTGATAGCAACTAAGGCTATGTATGAGAAAAACATGTAATTTCTTTAGCTAATTTCTTATCATAGAGGTTGGTTACAACCAAAATAATATAAAGGCCTGTAGGATTTAAAAATTAACTTTAAAAACTTCACTATCTTTGTTTCACTACCTCTATATGAATTAGTATTCCCAGTTTAAAAAAGTACTAAATGCTTCTGATGAAAACTTATGCCATAATAAATTTGCTGATCTTGAAAATGACTGAAGATTTTGTTGTTGTTCAAGAAAATGTAATGTGGGGAACTGTATCTAGTGCCATAATAGAGTTAAGGATTCTTTCTCAATTAATTGAAGCTTGCAGTTTTTGGCTATGAGTGCCTTGCCTCTGCATATCACAAAAAGCAGGAGGCGCATTTAGTTCCTTTTACCTCCACCCTTCTCTCTTGTCACTTCTCGTCTGCCCCACCTTTCTAGAGCAGCAAAATAATCTCATTTAAGCCCAAGGGAGGTGTCCAAAGGACAAGGGAAAAAGGAACTCCCAATATTAAAAGGTAATACATATCAAACATTTTACAGAGGTACATTTCAAGCATATAGTTTAAGAAGAGGGGGAAAAGAAAGTGGAAATTAGGCAAACTAAGAAATGTCAGTGTTTGCAACGTAACCTGGAGATAGATCCCATTTCAGTTATTTATAGTACTAACTGCAAAGTTTGATGTGAATATAAAATGTATACAAAGTTTGATATGAAAAACTAAAGGAATTTTTCCATTGCAGAATCTTCTTCAAAATAAATTGCTACAATGTAAATGGGCCAAATGCTTCTATTTATTTAGTGTATGTTTTTAGAATTGTACTGAACCCTCCCTACAAAATAAATATATATTAAAAAATCTCAGGAGTATTTTCTCATCTAGATTATCTTTAAAAAATCTCATTTATTGGCATATTCTCAGAGAACAGAAAACATAGGGCAAGGGATCACCTTTAAGCAAAGTGCATGCAAATATATACACACATAGATCTGAACAGATTTTTTCCAGAAAAGTATTCTTATTGTGTCTAAATGCTGTTTGCAATTTTATCTAATAAACCGTTCTTTCCAAAGCTGTTTGAGGAGGTAATTATTTCTAAATGGTGGAGTACGGATGTTTTTCCAGGAATTTCCAGATGTGCAATGTTTGAAAAATGGCACATTTCTTGGATAAAATAATTATTTCACAGGAGGAAAAAATGTTTGGAAATTGATATGCCAGGCTTTTAGCATCAATATAAACACCTTTGCAACTTGATAAGAAAAAATAGTATTAACATAGCCATGTCCATGGCAGATAAGATGCGTAGGGCGGGTAATCTGTTTCTTTTTTCCCCCTCCGTTTTGAAAACTCTTTTTGCACTAAACCATTAGATGCGTTATATGATCCTATGGTGGAGCTCAGCTCCTTTTTCTATATAAATATTAAAATAAACTGTTACAGATGGCAAGTTTAGAAAAGGATCATTCATACTCTGAAACGCCAGAGCAACCAGAGGCCACATCTGAAGAGTATGCAGTTGCAGGTAATGCAAATTATTTTGGGAAAGGGATTGCTTTTTGGGAGACAAGTTTGCATTTTTTCAAGAATTACCTGGTCTCTGATCCTTGCCCCTGATAAACCTCTATTCTTATTTTGCTTTTGTTGAATAAACATTGGGAGGATCTTCTGCAAATATTGTTTGTGTGCATAGCACCTTTAGGCTTTAAATAGGTTAAAACAGAAGCAAAATGTTAAACAAAGCAGAAGGTTATCCCCTCTACTTTTAAACAGCTTTAGACTTGGACTGAGATGATCAGTTTGGATCTGGATCTTTAAGCTCACTGGGTGATCTTAAAAATTCCTCACCTAATTTATCTTGCAAGGTTGCAGATGTAGAATGAGGAAGTACGGGATATAAATATGGATCAAGAGAACACTGATTTGTTCAAACTGCTTCCACATAAAATGCTCCATCTGTCTTCATCCTCAAAACTCTGGAGAGTAACCCAACCTTGGCAATACCCAACAAATGTATATCCCTTTAACATTGTTTGCTACAGTGATGCAAATGAAAGAGACCCAGGACATTTGCAAAGGAAAATCAGAGACCAAGAGAAATACTGAAGTATATCTACAGTAAAGCTAGCCACCAATTAAGTCAAGGGAACATATGCAAGCATTTTATTCCAAGTGTCAGGAAAGATGTGCAAATTATTACTTTATTGCCTTGATTTTATTGCCAGGTAAACAAAGAAGCATTGATGGGATTTTCTGCCTCAGCTACAAAAATAATTGTTGGATGCCATGTGTATCTTAACTTAGGGAAAGGTTGGGTGCTGTTTTATGTTCTGCCTCAGGCAGCCAAATGTCTTAGACTATAGAGAGAAAATCTCTTTACATTGCAAAATACTTGGTGCTTCTCTCACCATCAAAGGCTGGAGGATAGATTCATTTCATGCATAAGGAAACTTCACTTGCTGCTGAAGTGGACACTGTATAATATTCTACATGTGGATTGAAACAAACATTTGTGACTTGCATGAATCCAAAGCACCGAGAAACATCAGGTGGCAGACGTTAATAAATATGCTGATGCAAGGTTTTTTTCTTTGTTTTACTGTAGAGTCCATTTAAGGTAGATACCCTTTTAATACTTATATTTGAATACCATAAATATACCGGTAAATAAA
This sequence comes from Ptyas mucosa, assembly GCA_012654045.1. Lineage (NCBI taxonomy): Eukaryota > Metazoa > Chordata > Lepidosauria > Squamata > Colubridae > Ptyas > Ptyas mucosa. The sequence goes on along the minus strand of WNWU01000056.1, from coordinate 6,013,134 downwards.
TGAAACTTGAGGTGTCACTGAAAAAACTTGCTGATGTGCTTCTATTACAAGTGTGGAGTTAATTTGTCATGGGTATAGACTGCTTTTCCTCTTGATAGCCTCATATTATAATAGCATTATGAACAGATTCTAATGAAGGAGAATCAAGTAGAAATGTCCCAAATTTTGGGGAAACCATTACTTGAGAAAAATGTTAAAAAGTAGTTATGATCCAGACACACTTATCTTACATGTGTTGTGCATCTGTGTCAAAGGCAAATGAAATATAGATTCTGTCGCAGCTTGAAAATTAAGTTGTCACCACATGTTATAGCTTTCATATCTTAATTGATTTTGAAATATCATCCTATAATGGCTATAGAAAGAGGTCCTTATAGATAGTTTTCCAAAAAAAAAAAAAGGAAAAAAGGGGGCATTTCCCATTGTGATATTGGTTAAGTTGAACATTACTCAGATAAATTTACTCAGATAAATGTTGATACCACATAGAATCTGACATGCCCAAATCAACAGACCATACTATAAGCTTTCTTAAGGTTGTTCTGTATATGTTATCTCCAACAACAAAAAATGTTTCTAAGTTCAGAATTCATCATCAAGCATACCCCAGGTTCTCATTCACTGTTTGGACAAAAATGTCTGATGTCATTTCTGTAATCTGGACAAGATGACTCTTTCTGCTATCATTTGGAGTTGCGATAGGTGGGTCAAAAATGACATGCAACACTGCAAAATGCACCAGACTTGTTTTTAATGAAATGAATTGCACTGCCTGCTGTAGCAGGTTACAATGTAGGTGTAGCTAAATGGACAAACATAGACTGCATACAATTATATGAAGATACTATACCTAGAGAATGAAGTTTTAGTGTTTTAAAAGCTTTGGCTGCATAATTGCTTACTGAATTTTGCATGCTAAAATAATACTTTAACAAACCCAAAATGGTTTTAACAAGGAAGTAAAATAATAACTTTCATTCTGATTGTGACTCACCATGATGTTACTATTTCTCTGGCTTGTCTCAGCAAATTTTTTTAAAATTTAGAGACAAAAAATGAGCACATATGATAAATCCTTCAGCCATTATGGAAATATTTAATTGGAATAATGTTGACTTCGTGATCATGTAGCCAATTAAATACTTATGGGTTTTCGGAAACCCTCTCCCCAATCATCATGCAAATATTCATTGTAGGCATTTAATTTTCTAAACAGAACAAAGAACCCAATATATTCGGTTGTAGTTGCTGAAATGTTTCTGCCATTGCTTTATTCAGCATCTGTACCTGCAATATCAATTTAGATTTCTTAACAGCTTAATCTCTTAGCATAATTCATGCAACTCTTGTTACTTCTTGCAGATGTTGGCATTTCACACCGTTTGAGAGATCGAGAACTTCTCAGAAAAAGAAGAGCAGAAGCAGAAGAAAAAGACACTCAACAGTGGGTTCTGGGGTAAATTAGGATGGTGACAAAGTGATGTTTATTTTAGAGATAAAGCAATCTGCTGTGATATGTTTGTTTGCACATAGCTTTTAAAAGGATGTTTTTATGTGTCTAAATAATGACACTGACATTACTTTTGCTCTCATAAAAAACAAATTAGTCACATTTAACCAAAGTTTAGCCAAAATTGGTACAATAGATTTCTCTTCTAAGAAAAATAAGAAATCTTTTTTGCTTTTCCACATATAGAACTCTCTCCTAGTGTACCTTATAGAGCTACCCTTCTTCTTTGCCCATATTTCATTCCAATTCAAATATTAAAGTTTTTACTTATTCCATTCCTAGGTAACATGCCATCCCCTTTTGTATCCGTGAATCTTTTGCCCATCTCATTCTCACACTGACACATAGATATTCACACAAATGGCTGGAATTTAGATGATTCTGAAAATGCATCTGTTTTACTTAGCTGCACAGCAGCATCTATTGAATCTATTCTATGCCCAGGAAACAGAGTTATGCAGTTAATACCCTAGGCCAGTGATGGCTAACCTTTTTGCCATCGCGTGCCAAAAGCGGGGGGAGAGCGGAGGGATCGTGCGTGTGTGTGCCCAAACCCATAATTCATTGCCCACGAGTGCTCCACCCTCCCATGCACGTACGCGTGCTCCCCCCATGCTCCCCATGCTTTTGGCACGCGATGGCACAGTGGGCCTATTTTTCACTTCCCCAGGCTCCAGAGGCTTTCTAGGAGCCTGGGGAGGGCAAAAATGGCCTTCCTCAACACCCCCCAGAGGGTCTCTGGAGGCCGGAAACAGCCCATTTCCCAACTTCCGGTGGGCCCGGAAGGCCCGAAAATCAGCTAGCCAGCGGGCACATGTGTGCTGAAATTGAGCTAGGGCAACGCTCATGTGCCCTCAGATATGGCTCTGCATGCCACCTGTGGCACCCGTGCCATAGGTTCGCCATCACAGCCCTAGGCCAATAGAATAGATTTGCAACATTTAACTTATTTACATTTAAAATAACTTATTTTGCAATATTTCATATTTGACATCATTTTTTCTGCTTCTTATATTGTAGAGGTACGAGCAAGGAGCTATAGTACATACAAAAAATCCCCATTTGACCATGAAGCTATCGTTTTTGGCTTCTGAAATGTCAATAGACATATTTTTGTGTCATAAATGGTAAAACCTTGTGTTAGGGTCTGTGTATTTATGTTTGTGTGTGTTTATGTATCTCCACATATCAAAGCATGTTAAGTTGTATCTATATGTGATGTCAGATTTTTTTTTTTGGCCATTGTACAATATCCTTGGAAGATAAAACTTTGAGATGGTGATCAACCAAGTTTTAATTTTTTTGCAGCTTTTCATTGTTGCTGCAGCTACTACCAACCCTTTCCACCCACACTATATTTACTAAGTTTATTTTTTGACCTGTGTTTACCTAATAACCACATAAAGGAACCCCACAACAAATGGAACTGTTGGGAGAACTATGTAAGATAGGCAGCCATATAAGCCCTCTAAGAAAGAAAGAAAGAAAGAAAGAAAGAAAGAAAGAAAGAAAGAAAGAAAGAA
>WNWU01000056.1:5990295-6010091 GCA_012654045.1 Ptyas mucosa | reverse complement strand
GGAAGGAAGGAAGGAAGGAAGGAAGGAAGGAAGGAAGGAAGGAAGGAGAGAAAGAAAGGAATTTTGGGGAGAAATAGATTGAAGGTTAAAGTCAGGGACCCCACCACCTTTCTTTATTGCCCAAGCCTTCCTCTGCTGCTTGGGTATGATTATGGCTTTGAGTTTTGCAGGATGTTGAATCACTGACCAAGGATGGGTTTGCTTATCTTGAATGGAAAAAATGCTGAATAAATAATCTTAACAATCAAGCTGAGAATTTTAATGTGATTCAAGAAGTGAGTTAATGGTTTAGTAAAAAGGCCCTTCAAAGCAATCTGTCAGGTCCTAGAATTTATAAAATGATTCTTATGTGTACATTTGCCTAGGGAGCAAAAGAGACACAAGCGAGCACGGAAAGGAAGAGCAACTGGAAAGGGCCGAGGCCGGCGTCAGACTCCACAACCAGAACCACAACCAGAATTGCAGTCAGAGGAAGCTGAGAGTCATGAAACACAGGTGACCGCAGTGGAGGAGAAAGCTGAAGTCACTCATGGACTCCATGAAGAATGCTCTGTCCCTCTGGTGGTAACAGAAGGGCTGTATTCCCAAGAGGAAATAATGCCATCTGTTTTCAGATGTGGTAAGTTCTGTAATTAGCAGCCTTTGAAATAAAAGCTCTTTTAGTGAGAAGTGTATTATTTAACCTTAAGGAAATTTTGTCTGGATGATAAACAAGGTCTCTGAAATAATTTTGGAGAACATCTTCCCTGGCCCTTTCCATGGTTTTTCAGTTGGATCAGATAAAGAGTCTAGTACAAATGTGTCCAACCTTGGCAACTTTAAGACTTGTGGCCTTTAACTCTCAGAATTCCATGCTGGCTGGGAATTCTGGGAATTGAAGGCCACAAGTCTTAAAGTTGCCAAGGTTGGACACCCCTGGACTAGTAGCTATCTCAATTTAATTACAGAGCAAATAAAGTATAAGGCTAGTAGTTCTTTCTGGATTATTGAACAGTAGGGCCCCTTAGATATAATAAGAGGATTTTTTTCTGCAAAAATTCTGAGGACCATCAGAGGACAACAAAGAGCTGTCAGCTGGTGGTCATTTTTTACAACCCTTATTTGGTAGCCCTAGTTTAGATTTTTTTCAGGATCACTAAATTTTAACTTAGCCAGCTTTCCATCTCTTCTATCATTGCAGTGCCTTATGTTCTCCTTTATTAATTTTGTCTGAAAGGACAACTGCAACAATACCAGGGCCAAATGATAGATTAAAATTTCTTTAATTAATTGATTAGTTCATTCATTCTGTTTGCATAGTCGCCCATCTCACTTCAGTGATTCTGGGCAGCTCTCAACAATTAAAACAGTACCCCAAACAAAAGTCACATTAATTAAAAAGCCTATAAACATACAAACTGTCAATAAGACTGGATTAAAAATAGAAAAACAATCCTAATCAGTGGCAGAATTCAATCCGGGTCCTGCTTTCTGCACAGTCATTGAAGAGGCTCTCCTCTACCACTAGATCTTCAAGTATGGTGGCAAAGTCATATTTTCAAAGCCTTGCTAAAGGCCAATAAGGTTGGGGATAATCTAGGCTGCAGAGAAATGACATTATAAACGGCAGTAAAGGCTCTTTTTAGATCTCATCAGATGACACTCCTTCGTAGATGGGACTGGTAACATGCCTCTCCTGCGGGATCTGATGAAATACCTTATTTTTCGGAGTATAAGATGCTCTGGACTATAAGACGCACCTACCTTTTTTGGGGAGGAAAACAAAATAAATCTGCCTCTGCTTCCCAGCAATTTGCTTCCTTGCAGCAAACAGCAGAGGCCCGCACAGCAATAGGCAATGGCAATCCCCGCAGCCTGAAACAGCTAAGGGTCGGGAGGCCGATCCAACCAACAATCAACTACTTGTGCTAATCAGGCAACGGGCTGTTTCCTGTTTGCTGCAAGGAGGTAAATTGCTGGGAGGCAGAGGCCAAAGGGTGGGGGCCAGTGGTTGGGCGGGGCTACATTTGGTGTATAAGACGCACCCAAATTTTCACCCTCTTTTAGGGGGGGAAGTGCATCTTATACTCCGAAAAATACGATAGGTAGATGTAACCAGGGTGAGGCAGTCCATCAAGTATCCAGGTCATATGCCATATAATGCTAGTGTACTGTATATATTCTTAATGCTTTGCTTGGGATATTTATATTTAGACTAGAAAAGTGATATAGAATATTTTCCCCCTCTAGCATTCAGAACCTTCCACAAGTGATACAGTAACTGTATCACAGATCTGATGATATGTCTCTTGCCTCATATGTAGTCTGGCCATTTGAGTGTAACTTCACTTAACAAGGTAGAAAATACTTTTAATGGAAGTAACAAACTCTAGTTCTTTCCTAGAGAGTTAATGAGGAGTCTTAGGAAATAAAATAGATGTACAGGTGGTCCTCAACTTACAACTGCAATTAGGACCAGAAATCCTGTCATCTCGACTGGTTGACTGGAAGTAATTTTCTGCCCCTTTTTGCAAAGGTCATTAAGCAAACGCTACACTCATTAAGCAAACCCATTCATTTGAATGGGCATATTTTTGCTGAAAAAGGCCAAAAATACAAGAAACTGGCGGGGACAGGACAGGGGGACATTATGAATCATGGTCGTGTGACTGTGGAATGTTGCAACTGGTTGTAAAACTGACTCACCTGACAGATGGTCACACACGTGTGTGTGTGTATTGCGACCATTTATGATGGCCAAGGGTGCTTTGTGGCACCCATTGGATGGCTGTCATAATGTTGTAAAATGTCCCAATCAAAATATAATTGGCATTGTATTTTAAAATAAGATTACATATTAGAAAAAGAAGTCTATAGTCTGTCCTGTAGCTGTAAACTAGGCTACTGCTTTTCAGGTTGAGGGAGAATTATGGCATTGCCTGTGTTAAAGTAAATGCACCTTTCAGTTCAGTTAGTTTCTTTTTGTGTGATCGGAGAGGGCCTCCTCTCATGCCTTTCGATAAGTGACTTGTGCCAGCATTGTCAAAATATAATTCTGTATTTTAGTGTGACTGAGGTGGTTCTGCCATCAAAGACTCTTATTCATTAACTACTGTAGTCCAGCTTTAATGGACAGAAGTATTAAAAAGATGGTTTTAATACCTATTGTAATTTATTTTTCCTCACTGGAGCCCTTTTTGTGCTTGTACACTTTATTTTAAGATTTGAATGTAACCTTTTGTTGTACTGAAAAATCTTTAAGGGGATTTACAGGGAAATAATCACAAATACAATGATTTGTGAAAGTCCATAAAATATTTAAAGTAGCTGGTGCCTTAGGTAGCAGAGAAAAAGCGTCTGGCTGAAATATTGTCTAATTTTTACCTTGCAGACACTGTAGTTGTGAAAACGATTGGTTTTCATAACAATAGTATTTGGAAAATTGCTAATTTTAATTCTTCTTTGCTTCTATTACTATGAATATGTCATAATTAATAAAAAAAATTTGAAGACATTTACTGTAGCATCGATTTGGGAGTTGATGTTTCACTCCTTTTTGCTTAGATAGTTAATCTTGGTTATAGTTATTGCTCAGAGACATCAGCATTATTTAGACTAAACCAATAGAAACATTTGTATGTGATATCTTCTTTACTCTGCCCCCTAGCTCACCACCCAGGACTAGAGGAGACACCAAGACCAGAAGGCTCAGAGGACCCCCAGTCTTTGGAAAATGATCACTTGGAGCAAGATTTATTTGGCTTTTAATTGAAAAGTTGCTTGTGGATAATAATTGTTCCTTATTCAATGTGGAAAAGCTGTTAGGCTACATGATACCTGTCATTCTTGTGTGAGCAATAAAAATCTGGTAGCCTTTGTTATAATTTTCCTGCAATTTCTTCTTTTTGAAATACCCAGTGACTGTGTCTTCCTTTGGAGGATTCAGCACAGGGGATTTTGTATTTTTTTAAGTGTTGGGTTTACTGACCTATGTTCAAATGAAGTAGCTTCTTCATCTAGTATCTTTAACATGCCTTAGCCTGGATGGATCATTATCTTCAACTACGATGATGGAGGACAAGGGTAACTATCATCCAAGACATAGTGTAGCTCCAGGCTGGGAAACTTTGAAATAGAGACAAACAGAATGCCTCTGCCAGATTGCAACATCAGCCTTCTTCACACCAGAAATGTCTAGAAGGAGGCGTTTTGCATCCATCTACAGGTGCTTCGTCTGCTTATAAGTAATACGTTAGAACAGGGAAGAACAAAGATGAATAATATAGAGGAACAAGCAAAGACAGATACCTCCCCAACTTTTTTTTCTCCTTATGTTCCTTATTTGTAGTCATTGGGGACGTGAATGTTTGTGCTACACCATTGTGTACTGCAGATGGGACCTACATGACTGAATGCACCACTGGTTTTTTTTCTTTTTAATCCCTTCACAGAATTAACCAGGAAACAATAAATCAATTATTCTGCTTCATTCATGCAAGTTTTTAGGCCCATCTCAGAAGCAACTCCTCCAATTTATATACTTCTGTCATTTCCCACAATTATTATTTTCAAATAATCCGCTGAGGGGAAAAAGTCAAACCACTGTAGGAAGTCTTTAGACTAATAACGCTTTTGAATTCTCTATTTAGAACAATCTCTATATTAGGACAATGGGATTTAGCCCTATAGTCTTCTTTTTCCTTTTATATATAGAAAGTATGTGTTTGAGACCATGCATGTAACAGGGACTGAGTAGTCCATGCGTTACATATGCAGAGTAATATAATTACACACATCTCCTGCTTTGCTGATTTTGCCTGATAAGAATAAAAAGAAATATAGGCTAGTGAAACTCCTTACACTATCAACATTTTTACTTCACAACTCTTAGAAGCAGCTTGAAGGCAATCCATGGTCAGCGTTTCAAACAGATGGATCTGGAGATTTGGAAATGTTTAAAATAATTACTACTGACAATAGTAAATAATTACAATAATAATAATAATAACAGTAAATAATTACAATAATTACAAATAGTAAGTAAATAATAGTAAAAAATAATTTCTATTGACAATAATTAAGTCAAATTATTGTGGAATTTCTTGTCTTAGTATGTTTGCTTTCTGTATACCCTTCAGAGACTTTAGTAATGAATGGTTTAGGAAACTAATAAATCAATATATATTTTATGAATTTGAAATGTTTTGCATATTTCTATGATCCACAATTGTCTTTGTGCCAAGAACAAGCGTAGAAAATTGCTGCCTTGACTTGAGCAACTGGAGGTCCTACAAGCAATCATCTATCTTGCTCCTCTCAATGCATCTCCACTCCCTACAAAAGGAGTTAAAGAAAGGGGAAAAAAAGGCCAGGAGCCTAGTAGAACTTGTCTCCTAATGAAGTGAATGTGGAAATAAATTCTTGCTGATTTTACTTCTGTTCTTTCCACTATTGAAGGGAAGCTGCTAAATTATTAAACCAGCATTAACCTCGAGGGACCTGAAACTCAGGAGCCAGGAAAAAGAATGAGACAAGAGTTCCATCCAATGGTGACATGGAGTTACAGCATCTAAAGGCAACATTAACTGTTAATGCTGATTTAATAATATCTGCCCTTGTTGAGGTTTCAATTAAACCATATCTGAACCGGGAACAGCTTTTCCTTGATGCTGATATCATGGAGAACTGAAATTGAGGCCCCCTTTCAAGCTAGCACTGATTATACAAAGAAGTGACCTAAATAATACTGATTTTGAGGTTTTACTGCAGAGAACAAACTTCAAATTTCTACATTTTTAAATTACCGATGCAAGGTAATTTAATTTAAAAGAGTTGCAGAAGTCAAGCACCCACGTAGCAAATTTAAGGAGCATTCTAACCTTAGAGCACAAAGCAGAAATCAAGGTGATGCTTCCATTACTAAAATTTAATCTGGTGCTCCTTCCGTCTTTTCTTTTTTTAAAATTTTGGCAGCGTAATTTACAGAAGGAAAAAGGCTTTGGTTAATTGGGTGAGATTCGAAAACCTTTACAGATCTATTATCAATCACCCAAGATTTCAGCAAGTCTGAGTCTGCTTTCTGTCTACCTCTGCCTTGGTTCATTCCACGTTTTGTTTATTTTTATTTTAGTGCAGTAGTTTTCCAGTTGTTCTGGGGAATGTGCGGGAATGTTCCTGTAGACTAGAAAAAGCAGAAACATCCGTCTAAGAACAACTTCTCCCCCTCCCCGCTGTTTTTCATCTGCAATGAACATCATTATTCAGGGACTTCATGTGATAAAATAGTTTGGCCCATCAGGACTCCTCACCATTCTGTATGGATGGAATCCGTGCATCAAAGCATTCTCCAGATCGCCTCTCACGTTATACGGGCTCTTTAGCAGAAAAGTCTGTGCTTGCATAATGAGCTCTGATAAAAAAGTGGATTGCTTCCCTAAGATTCAAACCTCATCAAAAGATCTTTTCAATGTTTTACAAATTATTAAATGAATGGAATACAATATAATTTACTGCGGTCTAAATTATCCCAGTGGAATTCTTTCTCAAACTGACATTAAAATAACTAAAATAGTTTGCTTACCCCAAAATAAGACATCCCCTGTTAATGAGCCCAATTGAGCTTTTGACCATATGGCAATAAGGCCAAGTGCTTATTTCAGTGTTCAAAAAAATATAAGAGAGGGTCTTATTTTGGGGGAAACATGGTATTTGCATGCCACAGGGAAACAAACTGCAGATTTTTTGTTATAGAAAACTTAAAATACTAGAGACAAACTACACAATAGATGAAGAATGTAAGCTGCAACTGTTCTCCCATTTTGCCGCATAAGGAGGAAAATTCAATCCTTTTTCCTATGCCATTTGGCTGTAAAATTTACACCTGCATAGCAGTATTTTTAATACAAATCAATTCATCTGGTACTAATGAAAAATTAAAAATAGGGCTATGGGAATAGCAACATATTTAATTTAGTGTCCATCTTGAGCCACACATAAAGCCTTGAACAAAGGCTACCTTACTTAATAGATCGTTATCCTTTTGTCTTGGGTTCTTTCTGTCTTTTCCAGGTAGAGGCATACATATAATAGATGCAGGGCTGAAAATACTGAGAAAAAGAATGGGCCAAAGAAGAGAGCAAGAAGTGTTTGAAGGATACAAGAACATTCAAGGTTGCTTGGGACTTGTAATTTGTTGGTACAGAATCTGATAGTATTTTAGCAAAAAGAAAGTTTTCAAAATTCTTATATAAAACAGAATTCCAAAACTCCTTTGTACACCCTTGCACATTGCTTGGACAACAAAGCCAGAAATGCAATAGAATAAAAGAGGTATCAATTGGTCTGTGGTTGAAGGAAAGTATCTTCATCTCAGCTGCATAGAACTGGCAATAAATTCAAGCAATTCCCACCCTTTCTCCTTTTACCAAATTAATTCGGTTTCTACACTAAACATAGAATTAACATATGAAAAGCAAGTGCTATCCAAATTACTGGTGGGAGCCGCTAACTTCAAAAAAAAAATTAGACACATTACACAGATGATGTTTCTCTCTAGGGTTTTTACTAAATGAAATCCATTTTCATTAAATGCTTTACCTTAGAAAATCTCTACAGATGCTGGGAACAAACAATAGCAAGAATACGCTGAATTTCGTGCCCTTCTTCTAAGTATCCAGAGGAACCTAATTAGCCACTATTTCTTAAAGAATGCTGAATTATGACACTCTTGGTCTGACCCCAGTTACTCAAATTTATCATCTTGAAGGAGTGACTGTCCACACCATCTGACTCAAACTCTGCATGTGAATCATATGAATGTTATGGTCCAAAATTCATTTCAAAACCATAGGTGCACATCAATAGAAATTGAATTTTAAATGTTTTCTGTGTTAAGAACTTCCTATACATAGAACATTAAGGAAAGGCTCACTAGAACTTTTTAACTTAACAAAGCTTAAGATTTCTTGCAGCTTTTACTTTTTTGTAAATATTCTAATGTTTGCTTATTTATTTAATCTGCTATTACTCTGAATTTGCAAGATTATTTGTCATTTATAATAAATTAATCTCTCTATTCCTGAAGTCTGAAATGGTACAGTCGTAACAAGGTTGTACTATGTGATTTATAGAGACGTGTGGTATTAGTCTTGTTTGGATTTTGAACAGCTTTCAGCTAATAGGAGTCCTGATCCCTATGATTCTTATTAAAAAGCTAGTTTTTTGATCCAGGATTGCAAGACGATAACCTACAGAATTTTACAGATTTTACTTTTAATAGTAATGTACAGTAGTAGATTATATGGGGTTAGCCATTCATTTTACAGCTTTTCCTTGCATTTCTGCCTCAACTACAAGTATAACAATATCAAAGTCTTGATTGTTATGACAGATAAGCAAAGCAGGGTGAGGAGAAGACCTCAAAAAAAAAAACCTTGGTAAAAAGCATCATTTTGAAAAAATTAGAATTGCCTTTTTGGGTGAATCATTTGATTACTGTGTTATTCTTAACTAATCAGAAAATATACAATAACTTTTATGTTTTGAATACACTATGTATTTCTCAGCATCAATAATCAAAGCTGAATTTTAAAAGCAGGGAATTTACCGAATATGGACAAATGTCTTCTTTCTAGGGGGTGAATTTGACATTTTCTTATATCTTATGTATAAACCATTAGCAAATATATTCCTTTCTGATTACATAGCTGACTGTACAGCTGCTAAGCATATATTTTTACAACCAACAAAAATGAAAATAAATCTGACTTGAGTCGATGAACAATACATACACTGAAGTGTGGAGGCAAGTTCCTTTATGCGCTGCAACATAAGCTATCTAACTGAAAATAATCAGCTACAAATCAGAACTTTCCAAGAAAATCAGTTTCAAAGGTTATTTATTGCATTTCCAAAGCCAGCAGAAAGCATTCAAACAGAAGGGTGAATCATTGACTCCACATTTATTTCTCCAAATGAACTTGTGAGTCACTGAAAACTTGACATCGAGGGTATTAAGCATACACCTACTACTTATTCATAATATTGCTAATAATTGGGCTAGGTAAAAAAAATGAAAAAGAAAAAGCTTACTACTTATTGAGGCTACTGCTACAACAGATTATTTTGTAAAGAGGGAGCTCACAAAAGATAAAAGTGGAGGAGAGTTAACAGGAATGGAAAAGCACACAAAAAGGTCTAATATGTTGCATTGCCTTTGGTTCTGACAGGTAGTGCGTTTCATAGCGCACGGCACGAAAGGGTCCCCTGTGTCTTCTCAACAGCCCCACCTACGCAGCAGAGTCATTAGCTTCATACTGTATAGTGCATTTGCTTCACAAAGTTAAATCTTTACACCAGCCTTGTACTGTGGGCACCTCCATTGTCCTGTTCCTCTTACAGACTTAAATAATGGCGCCGATTGGCATATCGATGTGCAGGCGCACCGAATGAACACCACAACCCTTCTGCCAGTGCAGGGTAACATGCTCGTGATGGTAATCTAAGCCCAAAGGGGAAGATAATACAACCGGAGATCTCACCCTCTCCCTGCCCTGCCTTGCTCTCTCTTTTTCCCCCAACCAAGTTCCTCCTTGGCTTCAGATGGCCGAAACGAACCTTTCCATATTACTGGGGTAAGGGGTGTGGCGCAGGTAGGCTCCGGGACTGCTGAGCTGCCCACTGGCATTGTACCCGTGAGCCAAAGAGCTGTAGGAGCTAGGCGACATCCTACCATAGAAATCCATGCTGTCATTAGTGATGGGGGGGTGAGGTAGGTACTCCTAGACGGGCAGAAGCCCCAAAGAGGTTACTGTTGCTGCTCTGGGAATAAGAGCCTTGGTTAACCTGGAGTTGCTGGGCACTGGGGATGGCGTAAGAGTAAGGCATGGTGTTGTGGGCCCTGCCTAGGCCAGAGGCTGCGGTGCAGGCCTGGTTGGAGTAAGCTGCGGACCCAGCAAAGGAGCAGGCATTGCCAGGAGAAGTGTTTATGTCCAGGCTATGCTGCTGCACCAGCTCCGGGCTCGGCTGGGCCATGAGGGGCCCCAGGCTGAAGAGGGGCGGCTGGGAAGGATAGCAGAGAGCAGCAGGAGGGGCGTAGGCCGAGCTCAGCGAAGGCCCGACGGGCTGGGCCGGCGCCTCGTGCATGTAGGCCGGATAAGTGGAAAGGTCGCTGCGCTTGAAGCGCTTCCTGCGGCGCAAGAAGCTGCCGCTCTCGAACATGTCTCGGGCGTGGGGGTCGAGGGCCCAATAGCTGCCTTTGCCCGGCCGGCCGGGCTCTCGGGGCACCTTAACGAAGCAGTCGTTGAGCGTGAGGTTGTGGCGGATGCTGTTCTGCCACTTGCGAGGCCCGTCGCGGTAGAAGGGGAAGCGTTCGGTGATGAAGCGGTAGATGCCGCCCAGGGTCAAGCGGCGCTCCGGAGAGTGCGCGATGGCCATGGCGATGAGCGCGATGTAGCTGTACGGGGGTTTCCCGCGCTGGACCGGCCGTTTCCTGCGGCGCCCGATAGGCCGCGAACCTCCCATCACGTCTTCTTCCGACGGCTCCGGCTCCAGGGCCTCTCCGGGGGCTGCCGGCTCCATCTTCACCAGCGCGGGAAGCCTAGAGGCGGCTTCGGCTTCGGCGTCGGGCCGGCTCACCGCGCAACCCGTCGGTTGAGGGCTTTCGGCCGTCATCCCAGGCTCTACCTCCGCCTCCGACGGCGATGCAGGTTGCAGGCAATCAACGGGCAACTTTGAGGACTGGGGTGCGCCAGCCTCGCTGTTCCTGGCTGACGTCCGAAGGGGTATCTTCAAAGCACCCTCGGTCCCGCTCTGGCAAGGATCTAGGAGCGCGAATGCCGGTGGGATTGCGAAGAGAGCAGCTTCGGAGTCTTCTGCGTTTGGGTGCTGGAGCTTGAGAACTTCTGGGAGAAATCTAGGGCTATGATGACCCCCAAGACTTTCAACCTCCTGGGCAGCCTGACTCTGTGATGCCCGGCAGACCTAAAACGAAGCCGATCTTCGGGGACCGGCAGGACAACGCGCCTTCAGACCTTCCATGGCTTACCGGCTCAAGCGAAGGGTCGGGGTGGGCTACTGGATTCGGGAGGTGAGAAGCGGTCCTGAAATACCTGCCGGGTTCCTGCGATGGATAGAGGCGGTGGGACGACAAAACAAGCCGATCTCTCCTTTAGCCCCCGTTCCTCCAAGGAGGCGCTTCGGGAACGCTCGTAGGGAGACCTGCGATCCCCGCTTCTTTCACCGCCTCTGGAAGAGCTGCGGGCGCACCTTGTCCAGCCAGGAGGCGAGTTATCCCAGCCGCGGCAGGGACTCTGGAGCTGCTTGCGCGCTCTCTCTCTTTCTCTCTGCAAGCTGAGCAGCCGTCGGCCGGCACTCCCTTCCAGCTGTCGTGCCTTAAAGGGACGGGTGGAGACAAGCTTGCCCGAGCAGCCTCTCTTGAGAATGCCAGGGGCGCAGCAAACCCACAGGGCTTTGCTGAGAGGGCTTGCGGAGGGAGGGGCCTGGCCCAGGACAGGCAGGAACCGGGAGGGGTTATACCGTCGGGAAGAAGAGCGGGCGAGCCCCGCTGCCAAGTTTTCTCCGCCTTAGAAGAGCCCAGCCGAGTGACGCCTCAAGTAGTGACAGCCACCCGTGGGCGTCCAGGGCAAAACGTGGTGAAAGGAGCGCTGCGGGGCGTTCTTCGGGCGGGTCGAGGGTCAGGCGAGTGGGACGCTGCCCTCTCAAGCACAGGGACATTGGGGGACAATTTCCCGCATGCTGCAGGCAAAAAGCCCATCAACTGGCCCATCTGACTGTGTTTTGTCGCGGGGGGTGGTGGGGTGGTGATGGATTTATTTATTTATTTATTATTTATTATACTGTATTTTTTACAGCCCGTATGCCGCCCAGAGTCATTTCGCTATGAGCGAGTGGGTGGCTATATAAATTTCCCCAATAAAATACATTTCCCAAATAAAATAAAAGTTCATTTTGCACTGGAAGCAGCCAGGAGGCTGAGATGGTTAGCCCTGTGTTTGTCTACAGACTCCCATGCTGTCCTTGTTGCTTTAGGGCTCCATTCAGAAGATGCTGTACCAAATGGGGAGGATGGTGGGATGGAGAGATCTCAGATTCCTAGCATAGCTAGTCATAGAGGGGAAACTAGAAAACCTACCTGTTCTCTGTATTTCTCTGTGAAATGCATCTGACTCTGCTCAGTAGGATTATAGCCAAATTAGTGTGCAGTGATATATGAAACCTTAGGCCAACAGTCTTACATCTACTTATCTGAAATATTCAGCCTCACTGAATTTAGTGGAACTGAACCCTGAATAGACACCCTTCGGGTTGCACTCTTCTTTTGTTTGCTGAGCAACCCTTCTATCCTCCTGCAACACTTGATCAGGCCTTCCACAACTGGTGGCTTTAACCAACTCGCTCTCAGTTGCTGAGATCGGGCCAGCAGGATAGCTGCAAGGATGTATATGTCTGCCTTTTCAAGAGAAACCAAAATGGATCAGGGCATAGGTAAACAACTATTTTTCTCTTTCTCACCTGTTGAAGTACTCAGGAATGGGAACTTCTCCTTCCTGGTTCTGTACTCAGTTTCCCTATTGTTTTCAGGGAGCGGATGCCTGATTGGTGTGTGATACTGCAGAATTTGATCAAAGCACAGGAATCTTTTTATTTAAAGTTTAGTTTCAATTAAAGGAAAGCTGATCAATAGTGGAATTGCAGCATCTTCCGTGTAGAAAGACAATTATGAATTGAAATAATAATAATAACAATTATTATGACATAGTTTCAATTTGTAAAATCCCAAATGATGCAAAGGAAGAAGACACACACACCTTTCTTCCAACTGTTTTAATAAAAGAAGTGTGTAGTGGGGGATACAATCCAGTGAAATTGATATTTCCACACAGGTAAAAAAAAGTATATCTTACCATCTTTTACCATAACATCCATTCTCATCTACAGTTTTGAAAGGGGGTGAGAGAAGAACTGGAGAAAAGAGTTCATTTATGCAACTTGCAAAGAGGAATTTCCCACGTTAGAAGCAGATGAGGCCAACAGTCACATGGTAAGGACAGGAGCTGCTCTGTTCAAACCTTGACTTTCTAGGAGAAATTGTCCCATCACCTAACTGAAAAGAATTGTACAAATATTTATGTTTCTTTGCAACCAGAACATCCAAAGCAGGTTACAAGAATAGCAAAACCACATATGACTGCACGGTTCATAGCAATCAAACCACACGTTCAGTAAACTCCAATAAAAGCATTTCAATACGAATGTTGGAAATACAAACTCTGATTGTGTCTTATTCCTCTCAGTGAATAAACTGCACAAGTTCTCACTTTCTTTCATGTCCTGTTTAAATAGGATTCAACTGGGCTAGGATGTGAAAGGGTGAATTGGAATCTCCTCATTCCAAGCCATCAGAACAGCATGTGTGAACCCAACTAGAATGAGCAAATTGACCAAAAGAACTAAAACCCTCTGGTGCCTAAGAGGCTGAGGTGTGAACCAGATAAATCCCTGGTCTATCTCACAAAGTTATTATAAGGATTCCTGGATTAATGTGCAGGTAAAGTATACTGAATGGTTTAAGCTCATTTGATGGCTTAAATTTGAATAGACATGTATAGATGGCAGAATTGTAATACTACTGTGTAAATATATGTTCTTTAAAATGGTTAAAAGGCAATGCTCCTTGTCTGGTTGAAAGCTGCTAATGCAAAGATAATGAAACACAATAAAAACAAGCCAACAATGCATCAAAAAAAAAACACAACAAGAATAACAAGCTAGTAGATAAAGCAATCAAAAAGAACTGCAATAAAAACATAAAGAGATCAGTAGGAGCAATACATTTACAATGAAGCAAAGCCACCATGATTAATTTTGCAATCCAAACAGCAACTTTTTCCAACCCCTGTGGTGTGCAAGTACCCTTCATCACCCCTATGCAGCAGGCCATTATGCTAAATGGTAAATATGAATTTGTGTGAAACTCTTTTTTTTTAATTACATGGCCACAGCTATGTACTTTACCTAGCAACCATGCAAAAGTTTCATTGCCATTGAATCCCAATAACCTGAATGAGAGCCTACAATTTTCGGTGACATTCAGCAGGAATTTAAACAGAGTTCTCTCCAATCCTTATTTCACACATTCACTATTAATTAAATTAATTCTTCACATTAGGCGTAGTGTAATAACAATAGCAATTTGTAACAATCTCGTTTTTTAACAGGTATTCTCATTTCATGATTGATGGTGATCCCCAAGCCACAGATTGAACATAGTGGCTCACACACTTATTTCAGTGGAACCAAACCGATTTTCCTTTATGAAAATGTAGTAGTGAATGTGTTACAATGATCTATAAGAAAACGAATAGGCCAGAAAGAAACCCCTTTCACTGGGCCAGAATGCCTGATTTTTCTAAGCAACCTGCTTAGGAGTTTTCCAGAATCATTTTGCTTTTTCTGATCCTAATTGCTAATTTCAGTGGGATTTGCTTGGAGTGCAAAACATTGCCAATGGTGAGCTGATTTACTGAATTCTATGCCATGTACTTGCAAGTAAACAGGCACCAGTTTCGGTATCACAGTAGTCTTAAACAGCAAATCTTAAGTATTTTAATACGTTTCATATGAATTAATTCAATATATAAGTAATCTTTTACTGGGATAATCTGAGTTTTAACTAATTTATTATTAGCCTTCAATTCATTGTTTTAACTAATCCACTAGTTTTTAATCAAGGATAATGTAATAATCCAAGAATTAGTTCTTCTCATTTTAATTCTGGACCCATCAACTTCTCTTGGATAGGTATAGCGAGGTAAGATAGAAGTTAACGCACAGGCTCTGAGGAAGGAGAAGCCTGCACCATAAAAAGAAGAGGCAAATTTTGCTGTTTATTTAGGATGGGGTGGTGGGCGAGCGTAGTGTTCATTGGATAAAAGTCATGGCACAAGATTCAGATTTACTCCGCTTAAAGCAGACTTTATCAAATAGTCATAAATCCAGGTTTTCTCGTAGTTCATGATGAATTTCATCTATACAGTCCTGGGTAGAAACCCATTTACATTAAGGTCTCTGTTGGATCTGTTAGATTTAAGCTATTCATAATGTGAGTTCTCCAGAAGCTCACGAATGCACGTGGAATTGACTGGTACTTTATTCCAGATTTTAATACAGCGTTCTAACATTCAGAAAAAATTATCTGGTTCTTGCCGATTTTAACAGGACATTCTGGAAGAGACGGGCCACTGAAAGTCCGCGTCCAACTTTCTACGGAGAATCACCAGGCGCGTGAAAATCCACAATTGCAACCCGACAAACGTATTTAGGAGAGCGTGATGGCTCCAGCTCGCGGGTGGGCAAAGTGGGGCGCGTGGGGGGGGGAGGGATCTCCCGGCGATCGTTCTGTAAATTTGATTTTGCAGGCAGGTTGGGTTTTTTTTTTTTTAAAAAAAATTTGAGTTGCATCGAGCCCTTCCAGGGAAGTATTTAACCGCTCCAGTTTGAAAACCAAACTCCTCCAGCGGGTTTTATTTATTTATTTTTTTCCTTCCGCCCGTTCTTTCGCCCCTTCGGGCGTCTTCCCGTCTTCCCTGCCTCCGATCGCTGTCAGAGGGTCGGAAACCGCGTTTTGCCCCCTTTATTTCGGTAACAGAAATATAAATAGGCCGAGATTCGTTCGCGGTAACGTCGAGCTCGTCAACCCACATGGATTATTTTAGACCCAAAGACCAACGATTTCAAAGGCAGCCCATACGGCCAAAAGCGATCTTGCAGAAGCGGCCGAAAAACCCTTTCCAGGACAGAAAAAGGCAAAGCTCCAAATTTATTGCCGACAAAAATCACCCCCTCCCCCCCCTTCTCCCTCTCTCCCCCTGTGTGCATAAGGGAGGGAAGGGGGAAAAGTTTGCTTTCCTGGGTCTGAAGTTTTTGTACCTCTCTCTTGTATAAACAAGCCTCGGGAATAAAACCCATTTTAATGTTTCTTTTAGTCCACGTGGCTGTGAGGATCAGCAGCCTTGGGGATTTGAAGGTGGGACTCTGGCGCTCCCGGAGTGGCTCTTCGGACGCGATGCTTCAAAGCAGCGTTTTGCTCTCTCGGGACCCCTGGAAAAGCAGGCAAAGGAAGATTGCGAATCGAGGAGGAAAAGCCTGAGCTCCCGAACGCCAGGAGCTCCCCGGTCCGGATCATTCAGCGCCCTGCAGGGTGGGGTGGGGGGTTACTTAGACGCCAAGCCTCCTCGGACCTCCTTCTCTTGCCAGTCGAATTTGTTTGGGTTAGGGGTTGTCTCTAGGGGAGGGGGGCATGCCCCACTCTGCTGACCTCCCAGCACCCACCCACCCACCCCCCATCTCCCTGCAAGGGCTGCAGTGGTCTGGAGACGTCTCCAGAGGCGCAAAACACCTCGACTTTGGCTCTGAGATCCCGGCGGAATCGGATACGGCTTGCGGAATGACCGCGGGACTAAAGGAAGGGGGTTCTCGTGGCGTTTTCTTTTCGGAGAAAGGAAGGGAAGGGGACGAATCCGGTTCCTTATCGGAGTCTTACAATCGGGCGACTTCGCGCGACAGCTAAGCTCTTGAACCCCGAGCTATTTCGCACCTATCTGCAGAAAATCCAGATAAGAGTTTAAAAGCAAGAAATGCGAACTCTTCTTTAACCCGAGGCTGGTGTGGGGTCTGGTTATTCCCCCTGTAACGATTACTAAATTTACTTTCGTGTTTTCGTTGGGGTATCTTTCCCCCCACAATCCCAAATGACTCGTTGGTTTAAGAAAGGATCTCGTTGCCACGTAAATTCCTCAAGGAAAAGATGAATCCGAAAAGCCCCCCTCCTCCCTATTGCATTCCGCCTAAAACTATTTTCACTTTCCTTAGGGAACTGGAATTAGGTCCCTTCTAGCGAGACCGCTTCAAACGCCTTTAAGGGGGAGGGGGTTAGTTTTAGGTTGGTTTTTCGGATCCCATTCAGCGTTTTTTCCTCCGCCGGGTGGGGAAAGGAAAGAGAAGGAAATTGTTTTTGAGGCCTCTCTATCTCATATCTAGATTTTTAAATGTGGTACTCGAAATAATGCCGATTGCCGCCTGTTAGGTATAAATGAAGACGTGGTTATTTTATGTGTCAAAGACAAAAATATCCGGTTCCTCCAACCCACCTGCTTAAAATTATTTAAAAGAGTTCATTCTTCGAAGTATCCTATTTTTCTCTGTTTTGGGAATCTCAAGCATCACCCTCACCTGCTGACTATCTTTCCTTCCTCCATTAATTAGCACCCAAAGGACCTGGATTTGCAAGGATTACACTCAACCAAAAATGACAATGAAAAAGATACCAAACTCTCGAATAAGTGGATGCAATTAGCTTTCCTTCCCACTCTGAACCCCCCCCCTTTTTTTTTGGAGAAGGATTTATTGTTCTTTTGGCTGATGTAGTCCCAAACTAAACTCTCAAAACAGCTCATTTCCCAGGAGATTTTGAAACGGACTATTAATTACTACTGGTGAGTCTTCTTCACTGGCCCACCTAACCATATCAGAACAGTGCTTCTTTTTAAAAGCTTGTTGAAAACCGAGATGGCTATTCCTGTCCTTCCGTCACCGCCTCTCACATTTCTACTGTAGCACTCAATTCTCTTGTGCGATATAGTTTAAGAGGTGTATCTATTTCAAATTTCAAACATCCCAAATCCTTTTAAACATTATTCCAAAGGTGCTATTTCCAAAAGGCAACTGGCCTTTCTTGTTTTTTTCCCTCCCCTTTGAAAACATTTTGCTTCTCATCCAAGATGCTTTTTCAAGTTCCTGTAGCACCTTTGGGACAAGACCTGGATGATTGAGAATCTACGTAGACATTAAAAACATTATATAAGTTTTCAGTTCACAACCAAAGAAAAGCAACAGGGGAAACCCCAGTTTTCATAAGAAGGCTTCAAAAGATCTCTGGAGAAATATGACCAGGTAGGGAGAAGGTTAGGACATCAGGTTAGAAACTAGGAGATTGTGAGTTTTAGATCCGCCTTAGGTTCAGCTGGGTGCTTTGAGCCAGTCACTCTCTCTCAGCCCAAGGAAGTAAGCAATGGCAAACCATTTTTGAAAACTTCACCTGAGTAAAAATGCTAGAAAGTTTAGGATTCAAACAGTTATTTTAATTCAAAGGATTTTAAAGATTAATATAGAATTGAAACCAGAGGTTTTTCTTACAAGACTGATGGGCAAACAGTAAGAGAAAAGTTATGGGACATTTTTTTCATAAATGATAAATGCAGCAACATTATTATTTACACAAAGATAGAAAGATTTGGTACTACCCACAATGTAGCGAGGGTTGGTGAGGATAACAGAACTTCCTGAAGTGGCCAAGCTGACCCCTTTGCTCAAGGAAAAGAGAATATCTACATTTATTGCTGACTGGAAACCCCTTATAGAATTTTGTGTGGAACAGGGGGAAAAAGTGATTTATGATTTATAGTTTTGATGATTAGAAAGAATAGATTATAGAAAAAAAATATGGCTATGTTGTAACCATGGAGCAAAATTGATAAATGTATTTAGAACTGCTGTAAAGAAGATTGAAAGCTACATACGTATCTTTGTATCTTTTTATCTTTCTTTGTTTTTGCACTTTAGCACTTCCTTTGACTTTGATTATTTTTCTTTCTCTTATTCTATATCACTAATTATAATAATATGAAATAATATTAGTAATAATAATGAAAAAATGAAAAACCTTGCCAAGAAAACTGCAGGGACTAGTCCAGGCAGTTATCAGGAGTTAAAAACTGCCTTGCAGGCGCCAAAAAGGATGAGCAAGATCTCTCTTCATCAATAATACAAAGCAATTTAATAATACTATATTATTAGAATAATAGATGTCTATGAACCTCTGCTGGAGGTGGGGAAGGAAGGTCGTTATTACAAAATCGAGAGGTCATTTTATCTTATGTAGGTAATATTAAATGTATTTTTTTTAAAAAAGGGGTCTTGCTAATGTGTTACATACCTCAACATTTAAAAAACATCCTGTATTGTATTTACAAGGAGAGGGAAGTAAGAGATTAATGGTGTAATCTTGTGTCAGATTAATCAGAATTAAGTCCCACAGAGTTAGCAGTATGATTCAGAGACAAAAAATGGAAGAGGGTCTATTTTAATACCCTTTTGAAAATTAATCATAGATCAGCTTTATCTTTATTATTTAGAACCACTGTTTTTCCTTGGCCCCAACCCTAGAAGTAAACTACATTTAACTGAGCTTTTATCTTTTTGCTTACCTTCCCCCCAAAATGCTGGAAGTCCCCCTTATAGAGCTTGGCATTGCAGTAACTAGAGTTTAATCACATTAGTTGTAAACGTTGAACTTTTTTCTGCTCTTATATGACTCTGCTGTGGCAATTCTAATTTTCAGTGGAATCAATGAATGCATTTTAGACCATTGGAATGGCCCACCCATTTAAAATTAGAATTGTTAGAGAGAAGAAATGCAAACACAAATCAAAACACCATTCCCAGGGGCTGGTGGTGTCAGACATGGGGATTTTGGGGCATCTGTTAATGCTTTCATTGCAGGAAGGGCTTTACTGTAGAATCCCAATTGCCTGGCAGAGGTTCTCATCTTAACCCTTGTAATTGGGACAAGTTTCATTTCTGTTTGTGAGAGCTATTCCTCTTTGCAGCAGCTAGTCAAACTTGGTTGAGTTTAAAAAGCTCAGCAGTTTCAGACTTGGCTAGAATTTTGATGAGAGGTGACCCAAATATTCTAGAAAAAGATAAATTGAAAATAAATAATTAATAAATAAATGAGGGAG
>WNWU01000056.1:5969824-5988792 GCA_012654045.1 Ptyas mucosa | reverse complement strand
CACATTTCTATGCCGCCCCACTCCCAAGGGACTCTGGGCGGCTTACAACAGAAAATAAAACAATGCAACAATATCCTATACAAAGGTTAAAAGAAGACATTAAAACATTAAAACATTAAAATGTTAAAACACATACACTCCAATTTGTGGCCGGGTCTCGCAAGATCACTATAACGAGATCAAAGGCCCCAGGCCTGCCGGAAATGAAAACTGGCTTTCATAGCTAAGATGGGACCATGGCTAAGATAAGACTTGAACTCACTTTCTGCTTAATCATTATATCGAATCTGATTCCTTTGGCAGGTAGAGGAAAAGTCCTGATCCTACTTCAATAAGCCACTTCACTCATGAAGCTCATGGAAACTTACAATAAAATTAGTTACTCTTAGAAAGTGCTACCAGACTCTTTTGTGTTACATTTAAATTTACCGACAAAGAAATAAAGGGAGACTAGTATAGCTATTTCAAGCTGTTTAGCTCTCATCAGTTAGCCATACCCTTCTGGGATTTGAACCTGGGACACTTGCATGTATTAACCTTTAGGCCATGGGCTCTCCTTGCTTTGCCGGCTGTACCAGGGGGAGATTAAGTGTTTTTCCTATGAAATAGTTTGTCGCAGAAGCAACTGCCTGAGAAGGCTGCTGGATTGGGGCTGAAAGGCAAAAGCGGAAGGAGTATGCTCCATCCCATATTTGGGTAGACCAGGTTGCCTTGATACACCGGTCTCACCGGAAAAAACACTTGCTACCAGACTCATTCTGATGTTTAGCTATCAAAGATGGAGAGGGTCTTCCTCCTACAATAGCTCTGTTTTAGTAAATATCCTGCAAACCATCTAAGGTTTTACTGTAGTCCATTGCTCTTTTTAACGTGGGGGGTGAGGGGAGGTTTTCTCTCAGCTTTCAGCAGACTGGCCCAAATTCTTTGTGTGAGCTGCAACCTGAGCTGGATTTTCAACACTACTGATAGGTACTTGTAAGGAATCCAGCAGATCTAATCCAGTGAGCTGTTTTGCATGTCGTTCTTACTTAGTCAGAGGTGGCCAGCTTCCTCTT
This sequence comes from Ptyas mucosa, assembly GCA_012654045.1. Taxonomy (NCBI): domain Eukaryota; kingdom Metazoa; phylum Chordata; class Lepidosauria; order Squamata; family Colubridae; genus Ptyas; species Ptyas mucosa. The sequence goes on along the minus strand of WNWU01000056.1, from coordinate 5,987,737 downwards.
CCTGTATGGCTCAAGGCAACGGCATGGCCACAACTATAGACGGAATGCCATCTATAGTTCTTGTTATGTCATGAATATTTATACAGGAATATCATTCAACACAGAATTCAAGGCAATGTATATATAAAATCCAGTTCCTTGTGTGCTCCATCATACTATATAACATGATGAGGAAGAAATGGGGCCTGAGGTGGAGTTATACAAGTATTATGTTGGGGCCAGAAAACTGGAACAGTCTGGATACTCCCCGTCTTTGGTTTCAGTGAGAATCCCTGTTGTGCCTCAATGAATTTCATTTTCCAGATCAAGAGAACTTCAACAAGGTTGAGCCTAACTGCAGGAAGTCCTCAACTTACAACCATTTCATTTAATGATTGTTCAAACTTACAACAGCACTTTAAAAAGTGACTTACAGCCAGTTCTCACACTTACGACCGTTGCAGCATCCCCAGGGTCACATGATCAAGCTTCGGGTGCCTGGCAACCTGTACGTATTTACAATGTTGCAGTGTCCCAGGACCCCGGGTTTGTCATTTGCAACCTTCCTGGAGAGTCAATGGGAAAAGTCAATGGGAAAAGCCAGTGTCAAGATTGAACCGCTTTTGAAACGTTTAAGTCTTATCGCTATTCAACTTGCCAAAAAACTGGGGGGAGGAAAGGGAGAAGGAATGCAGACACGTCAGAGACAGACCATGAGAGCCAAGAACCCACCAAGGCCACTGATTTCAAGTGTCCAACATAAAACTGAACAGTTCTCAAAACAAAAGGACAATTTATAATTGGACAATGTGACAACCAAGGGTGGGGAGGACAGAAGCTATGGTTTAACTATACATGCATTGCGTGGGAAAAACCAGAGTTGGTTTTGATTCTTCTGTACTAAAATGGTGTCTCCAATAAAGTTTTGCTTTTGGGATTTCAAAGTTCCTGAGAGTGCCTGCTTTTCTTGGGTTCAATAGTCAGATGGCTGACAGCCAGATTTGCTTAAAGACTGCAAGATTCACTTAATGATTCAGTTAACAACCATGGCAAAAAGATTTTAAAATGGGCAAGATTCACTTAACAACCGCCTTGCTTAGCAGTAGAAATTTTCGGGCTCAATTGTGATTGAACTTGAGGACTACCTGTAATATATGTTATTCTGTAACTTTGAGTAAGCATACTTGCAGAATGCAGATGGGGGGTTCTGGGTACTAAAAGTTCAAAGATATGGCGGAGCAACTCCATTTTTCCTTCTTAATGGATTTTTTTTTCAAGTAAGAGGAAAAAGCAGTAGTATAAAAAAAAATAGGAGTGTTATTGTGGAACCCCCACATAATTCTAGTAACTAGCAGAGTCAATTAATTACTGTAGCCTCATCAAGGGGCCTCTCTATTCAGAGAAAGATTCCTGCTGAGCCAAGAAGAGACCATGTTTTTTTCCAAGAATCAGAGTGAGCAGGATTTTATTTATTATTTTTTTATTGACAAAATTCAAGAGTCACGTGGGACAGTGACATGATTAGAGGAGTAGGACAGGACTTTTCAGGGGTTTTTTTTCATTTGGGGAGAATTGGGGACTTCAAAAAAAAGGGGTGAATGCATAGGTAAAGCTGCTGAAACTTAATATTTTTATAACCTTCTCTCTGGTTTTGTTAACAAAATGAAAAAACAAATAACATTACCAAGGTTTTGAATGTGGACGGCTTGTATTGCAATGATTGTAGCAGTGGTGGGTTTCAAATTTTTTTACTACTGGTTCTGTGGGTGTGGCTTGGTGGGTGTGGCATGGCTTGGTGGACATGGCTTGGTGGGCATGGTAGGGGAAGGATACTGTAAAATCTCCATTCCCTCCCCACTCCAGGGGAAGGTTACTGCAAAATCCTCATTTCCTCCCAATCAGCTGGGACTTGGGAGTCAGAGAATAGATGGGGTTTGGGGCCAGTCAGAGGTGGTATTTACCGGTTCTCCAAACTACTTAAAATTTCAATACCGGTTCTCCAGAACTGGTCAGAACCTGCTGAAACCCACCTCTGGATTGTAGTGATTGAGGGGGAACTGCATAAATCTGATGCTGATTGTATTTTGTTCTGCTTGGGTATGATTGATGAGCAACCAATGGGATGACTGAAATGGAGGAGCAATACTTCTTCCCAAAGAATACTGAATCACCAAAGGAAAGTATTTCAAGTACATACAGATAGCATTAATTTACTTTCATTTAGGAAAAAGCACTAAACGCAGACCACGGCTCTATCATGAAAAATGCCCATTGTATGGCTAAGTCTTAACTGGGGGGAAAAATGAATGGCATAAACTTGTCTTTAGCAGGATCTGGATCAGTGATTTACAATATTGTATAGGATCTCTGAGAGGATGCAATGACTCAGTGGTTAAAGACGCTAAGTTTGTCAGCTGGAAAACCGATAGCCTGGGTTTGAAATTCAAGTGCCACATGATGGGATGAGCTCTCTTTCCTTGCCCCAGTTCCTGACCATCTAGCAGTTCGAAAGCATTCAAATGCGAGTAGATTAATAGGTACCACTTTCGTGGGAAGGTAACAGTGTTCTGTGCATCTTTGGGGTATAGCCATGACCATGGACTTCAGAAAATGCTGGCTTCCTTGGCCAAGAAATTAAGACTGAACATCAGTCCCTAGAGTTGGACACATCTGGCCAAGGAAACCTTTAACTTTATAGTATCTCTCTGGTTGTCACCCTGACACTTTTAAAACAATATGAAGCCTAATCTCATTACTGTTGTTTTGGAATAAAATGATTGGATGACTCTAGAAATTGCTAGAACTAACAGAATGCCTAGCAGTCCAAATTTCTTATAATTTATAGATTATCTCTCTTTATTTAATTCTTCTGACCATCTTAATGAAAATTGTATTAGTAAAATGTGGGGGCTGAAGGCAATGCTGTTGTCAGACACCATATTCCGTTATTGCAAAGTTTGACTTAGCTTGTTAAAACTGATGAAAGATGACAGTCAGCAACTTCAGGAAAGGCCCATGTCTTTTGGTTTAGAAGGGATGGTCCTCTCAGAGCTCTAAATTGTCAATGAAAGATGCTATGCATTAGTATGCAATGACTTTTTAGGGATCTACTAGGCAGGGGTGGGAAACAATGGCCCCTTTATGACTTGTGGACTTCAACTCCCAGAATTCCTGACCCAGAAGTCCACAAGTCATAAAAGGGGCATCATTCCCCACTCCTGTTCTAAGGTAAAGATAAAAGTTTCCCCTTTCCAATCATGTCCCACTCTAGGGGGCGGTGCTTATCTCTGTTTCTTAGCTGAGTGATCCAGCATTGTTCAAAGATGCTTCTGTGGTTATGTGGCCAGCATGACTATATGCCGAGATGCACAGAATGCTATTACTTTCCCACTGAAGTGGTACCTATTTATCTACTTGAATTAGCATGCTTTCAAACTGCTAAGTTGACAGGAGCTGGGGCAAGAACGGGAGCTCACCCTGTCATGTGGTGATTGGGTCTTTAACTGCCAACCTTCTGGTCAACAAACCGAGCATCTTAACCGCTAGGCTAAGGATCTTCTATCTTCTCCTGAACCTGAGCATATAGCACAGATCACCCAATCTGAGGAATGAGAGTTCAATGTTTTCTTTCTTTCTGAAGTATCCCTTTACAGTGGAAGATGACATTTTGTGTTTTGCCAATTCATAGTATACATTCCACCATAATCTCGTCATCTAGGATAATTTTGGTAAATTGCAAGCATTTTAATCAGCCAATTTTCTTATTCGGTTTCTACTCAAATGACACCCTAATGTTCAGATAAATACAGAATTATCTGATAACTCCTATAATCTGTCTGATTCTGTGAGGCACATGCAGTCTCCGGTTCCTTTCTTGTGTTCCTTTTGTGTTTCCTGAATTTGTGCCAACCAAAATGTGGTGACAATGTGCCAAATAATGGTTGTGCAATTTTTAAGTTTTGGGAAAGCAGTATGCAAAACAAGAAGGAAAACATATATGTTTACCTGGCTTTAATCATTTATTCCATTTATAAAACACTCAGATACACAATTAGAAAACACAACAAATATGAAAAGGAGTAAACAAAATGTTGGCTGTGCACCCACTGATGGTGCCACTATATCCTTTTACTCTTGATAGTAAAAAATGGTGGAAAAAATGCAGCTCCCTGCTATAAAAGTGTATTCATTGTTTCTTAGACCGTCTCATTCTCTTTGTTCAACTGTTAAATTGTACAGTCATTCGGGCTCTTGATTTTACAATTATGAAAAGTAATTGATTTTTTTAGAACAGTTCTCTTTTCTTCCAATTTTTCCAAGACCTTGGCGAGGGTGGCTGGGGTCCCTTTAACAACTGCCTTGGACAATGATCGTGTGCAGTTATGACAGGGATGAAAAAGTAATTTTGCAGTGTCCACTTTTATGTCAGTGTCCCTCTTTCTCAGTCATTGTTCACAATTATAGTCAGTTAGCACTGGTTGTCCTGTTCCTGTTCCTTGTTTTTCCTTCTCCCTGGCAAAACAGAGGAATTGCCTAAATAAACAATCTAATTCTGAGCTGCTCTTCTTCACAGCCCAGCACTTCCCTAAAAAGTCCTAAACTCAAATTAACAAGCTCAACACTGTGACCTCAGGTGATTAGAACCCTGCACTGCTTTTGGCTGCTGCCTGAAATTGACAAGACTCCAATTAGTTTCCCATTAAAGGCTTTCTTTTGCCTCCTAAGATGCTCACTGCTCACATATGTGAGCGCAGGGCAAACAGCTAGTAGTGGTGCCAGCACATTGCTTTCAGTGACATTCCCCTCTGTGTGTCTGCTTATTCTCTTGTAATCCCTTTCTCTCCAGCTCTATGGGATCCTATCCGCTTGATGCTGTAAAGCAAAGCAAAGCTGAAGTAAAATTCTAAGCACAGTCACAGTCACGTTATTTTCAACTACAACCACTTCATTTAAACAACCAAGTCTCTGATCCTAATTGTGGTTACTAAAGGAATGCCTGTGAGCTTTTTTGTGTTGATATGGATTCACCATCTATTCTTTATTTTTATTTGCTCTTTATTTATCTTGTCTTTTTCTTTTTCACATTGTATGTTGTATGTATGTTGTATGTTATATTGCAAGGAGGAAAGGAGTCCCTGCGGATTTTGCTCCGCTAGTTGTTGCTGACTGTAGCGGGTGGTGCTCATTTCTGTTTCAAGGTCACGAGCCAGCACTGTCAGAAAACATTTCCACGGTCTTGTGGCCAGCATGATGTCATGGAGCACTGTTTCTTCCCCATCAAAGTGGTACCTATTTATCTACTCACATTTGCCTGCTTTAGAACTGCTAGGTGGGCAGGAGCTTGGCAAAGATGGGCACTCAACGCTTGGGTCTCAAACCCAGACTGTCAGCTTTCCGACTGACAAGCCCAGCATCTTTTCAATGAGCCATTGTGCCACATATATTATATTATAATATTGTTATATTGTAATCTTCCCAAAATTGTTTTGGAGTCAGGTGGTGTTTAAATGAAATAAGTAAAGTAGGAAAAATTAAGTAAGATAAAGTCATAGGGAATGGCATCCAGATATGACCTCAGCATTACTTGTTTAAGGTCCAGGGCCAGCCAGGAAGTATGATGAGCTCTTGTCTTTCTGTCAACAAACCGGGTGGGTGGGAAGTGCAGGGGCTAATAAGCAGGAATCTTTCAACTCTGCCTCACCTTCCTCAGACCAACGGATGTAACAATGTGCTGAATTATAATGCTGCTGATGAAAGAAAGCTAAGTGTGGAATTTAATGGAGCCTGTGAGGTCTCAGAAGGGACTAGTATTATTCTGAACCCATAAGCCTGGCTATGTTTGTCTAGTTTCATGACAAATAAGAACCGGGAAATTTAATTTAGGTCAACGTTGCCAGTGCAATTTTCACAAATATGTAATTGTGCCAGAATCTCCAGTTATAAGACAATCCAGAGCTCTTGCTAATACTGTACTGTGCTTTCATTTGTTCAAGGCAGCCAGCAGGCCTGAGGAGAGGGGGGTGTAGCCAGTACCTTGTTCTGGGGCCCATGGAACTCAAAGGGGGCCCATGAAGGGGAAATTAAAAAATTTTTTTTTACAAAACCAAATTTTTAAAAAGGAAAACAGTATTGGGTATATACTTCATACTCTACACTTTGTGTGTATAGCAAACTGCCTTGCAACCTTGTTTGACATAACCTTTATTAATCTGAAACTCAGTGAACAGTTATTTGTGTAATTTATTGAATTTTAATTTCATGACTTATTTATTTAAGTTGCAAGTTTAGTTTCATTTCATTTATGAATATATGTTATATTTCATTTCAGTTGTAGGTGGGGGGGGCATATTAGTCTTGTTCCAGCACTTAATAATCCTCTCGGTGGCCCTGGCAGCTGGGAAGTTCCCCAGTGCAAGCCTGGTTGAAATAGGAATATCAGAAGAGCTTCTGGTGGTATTTTGATCATGTTATGATAGCATTTCGTCAGTAGGTGGCACTGGACTTAATTGTGCCCAGCAGGAGTCAGGGTTTTCCTGCTAATATCCTGTTTTGCCTCATTTCTTGACTGATGACTGCCTGGATTTTCAGTATTACTAGTAAAGCACTCCATTTTTGTTTGGTTTTCTTTGATTACGAAGAAATACCTAAAACAACAGGGTTGAAATCAGGAAGGAAGTTAATTCAGGTGTTTCTGATTGTTTATGGAGAGATTCATTCATGTAATTGAAGGCATTTATATGCCATTTTAAAAGAAAGATGTATTTTAAAACAGTGATAAGAGTTAATACCAGTATTTTAAAGATGCACTACAATCTTTTAGTTAAAGTAAGTATAAACAACATTTTCATAAGGCTCCTGATTTCACCCAAGACAAATTAGCCAAGTGGACTTGCTAAAAAGACACCCCAAGCTTTGTACATTGTACATTTGTACATTGGACAGCATTTGTACATTTGTACATTGTACAATGTGCAACATTGAACTTACACAGTTAAAACTAAAAGCCCTTCGACACAAGGATTTCAGACTGTGTTGTCATCATGAGATAGCTGAGCTGATTTATTTCTGGCCAAGCTGCATTTCAGCACGTTTTCTGGTTTTCCTTTTGAGATGCTGGAGCTCCTTGGTGGTATCTCCCCTTGGTGGGAACTCCTAAGCTTCCTCTTCCTGGCTTCTCCCCATGCTCCACCAACATCTTGAGAGCTTTTGGCAGATGGCTTGCATTAAGCATTGGCACCAAAGTGATGGGTCAGCTCCTTCCATCCATAGTATTGGGGTGACTACTTATAAAAATAGAAATAAAGATGGCATGGTGATAGCACGGCCAGATGCTGTAATTTGGGTTCTCCCATGGGTCATCTAGAAAAGACAGCATGATATTTGATATTGCTGCGGTGAGCATAAAGGGAGGCTGATGGCTTCAAATATTTTCTAGGTTTGGGGTATGAAGTGGGAGTGCCCTCAAACTCATCAGTATAGCTCATAAGACTCAGAGCCACTTTTTAGTTTAATCATGTACAATATTATGCAACAGGATACATCATAGTGTGTAATAGTGTACCCAAGAAGACCCAGTTTGGAATGACATCATAGGACTCTGCTGAGTGAAGATACCATATACTATGACTTTTCTTAAAGGATTGTTCTTCCTTTCTGTCTCCCCTGGAGGTCCTCAAGCCCCATTGCATAGTATTGTTATGCCACATAAGGCATATCCCAACTCTGCTACATATTAGAAAAGCTGGATATAGGTAGAACACACATGAACGAATGCCCTACAGTAGGATGAAGCTAAAGCACTGGCCTCCTTGATCTCAACTCTTAGACACTAAGAGTGGTTGTGAGCTGTCCAGGGTCTTGTTACATAAGATGGGTGGCTATGCAAATCTTTTCAGTAATAATAAATATTAATAATCACTATAAAATGCCAGTTAGAGGAGAAGGATTTAAAGTTCCCGATTCTCATGACTGATGCCCTGTGTTTCTGGGCCATTTGCAACAGGGGTATATTTTGTGCTCTAACCCTTCCTCTTGGGTTTTTCTTAGTGGAAACTGTACCACCTTAATAGCAGGGAGTGCTGTTGCCATTGTGGCAATGGCGTTGACAAGGACTTCCAGAAGAGACTGGAAATCCTTAAATGGGCACAAATAGTAGAACAGCCTCATCATTTTGAGTAATGACTAATGATGTCCTGCTCCTAATGGCAACCATGTGTCTCATCCTTGGCATTCTTCTGGTCTAGTTATATTGTCCCTTGAGATCTAAACGCTATTTCATAAGAGTCATGACATTGGGGCTCCAGAGCCTCATTGTCCTTCAGGTACGTTAACAAAAGTTAGAAGCCAGAAACTAGCTTCTATATATCTCATATATACAGATAATCCTAAACTTACAACAGTTCGTTTAGTGACCGTTGGAAGTCACAACAGCAATGAAAAAAGTGACTTATGAATGTTTTTCACACTTACAACTGTTGCAGCATCCTGATGGTCACATGATCAAAATTCAGAGACTGGGCAACTCACACATACTTACGACGGCGTTGTGTGGTCACCATTGGCGACCTTCTGACAGATTCACTTAGCAACTGTGTTGCTAACTCAACGACTGCAGTGGTTCACTTAATAACGGTGGCAAAAAAGGTCAAAAATGGGGAAAACTCACTTAACAACTGTCTCACTGAAACAGAAATTCAAAACAGAAACAGAAATTTTGAACTCGATTGTGGTCGTACGTTGAGGACTACCTGTACACTGTTTTGAGGGGAGTGAGGCTCTGCCCATTAGGCCCTCCCTTCACTGAAGTACCAATCTAAAAAGGCTCATATATGGCCTGTGAGGTGAATCACGGTCTTCTTCTACCGCCCCTAGTCCTGGATAACTTGCTGGGGGTGGGTGAGTTGAAAAACCTTTCTTGGCTGATTAAAAGAGATAGGAAAAATGAGAACAGAGATGGTAGTTGTGCCTTTGAGAACACATCAGAAACAGGGATGCAAATGACTATACCAATCTGAGCTTGACTTACTTTGGATAGAGGCAAAATACTGCATATTCCTATTCTGAAGCTGAAAGCTGCTTGCTATGCTCCACTGCTCACTTTGCAATTTTTCCCCTTTTGGTTCCAAGCATAAGAAAGAAACACCTGCAGCCAAATTTAGCCACTCACCTGGTGGACTGACGGGAAGTATTTTTCTTTTTTTAAATAATTAAAACACAGTGGCTTTCTCTTTGCAAGTGAAAGTTGTTCATGAATATTTTTAAATTTTAAATTTAGGGTATTTTAAATACCCTAAATTTTCCATCCAATACAATCACTGAAATACAATTTCTGAGTTAGATTGTAATCTAAACCCACTTTTTATTGATTGATTTAATATAGGTATATAAAAGCTGTTAAATAATGTTTAAAATATTTACATTCCACCCATTGATCCATGAGGTAAATACTTGCCGCAATTTACAAAAGAGTTACATTGAGAAAATAATACAAGTGTTAAAATATATAATCCATATACCGCAATGGCTATGAATACAGAAATAAATCCACCAGGAAGTATCAAATGCAAAAAGGGAATAGTTTAAAAAAACAAACAAACATGTGCCTAAACTGTAATAAAGTTTGCACATGTATCCTCTTTAGGGGGACAGTGTACCTATTAGCGAGTAAATCCCATTTAATGAGTTTTGGGTGTGCATTAGACTGCATAGTGCATGCCATGTGGGATGACTGATTAAGCCATTAATTAACCCTTTTCATCCCAATTATGCAACAGAACCAGGGGAGAAATCCAAATTAAAGCACCCGCAACAGATGATTATCCAGTCTCTGCTTATACACATTCAAGAATGGGGAGTTGACCATCTAGCTGAAAACTAATGCCATTACCAAATTGTTCTTACTGCTAGGAAGGTTGTGTGTGTGTGTGTTTTTAAAAAAGCATTGGACCAAATCTGATTTCCTGTAAAGTAAAATTGTAATTCTGTAATTAGATGATAGAGAACAAGCTTCAGCCTTTTTCCAAAGGTTTCATTCAAGGTGGTGGAAAAGTGCTATTATGTCCCCTTTTGGTTAAATTTTTCTCAAGGCTAAATGTAGATTTTCCCCGCTTCTTTGTTGTCATCTTTTGCACATTTCTCATTTTTGTTTTCTTAAAAATGGGTTGTCTAGAAGTGGATGCAATATTCTGGACTGAAAAGAGAAATTACCACCCTTTTCATGTACATTGCGCTAAACCTGGTTTGGTTTAACTATATATATTTTAATGAACCATTTATTGGGTTAGCACATTACTGTAAAGCACACATCATGGTTTACAAATTTTGCAGAACATAAGTGAAAAAAGAAACAAATCAGACTGTGGCTTTGCATTTATGAGAGCCTGGATACTGAGTCTCATAGCTTAAAGAATTTAAATCTGGGTTACCACAGATGGAAGCCTATCGCTCTAATTATACCAGACTAGATTCACTTCACGTTTGCTCTTTTCAAGATTTTAATTTTAATCCATTTTAATCCTTATTTGTATAAGCAGTCATGGTTTTAGTCATGTTGCTTCCTATCCTGCTACAGCAAATTAAATACAGTATGTACAGTATATGTAAATGACTGAAGAATGTAAGCAAAATAGTTCTAAAAATAGCGGCTATTGAGAGCTGGTTTGTTTTATTGTAATGATACCAAGGATGGTCTCTTTCAGTGCAAATTTGCCATGCCCCCCAAAAAATCTCTTTCCTATCATTTCACCTGACAAAACTTAAGTTTGGGGAAGATAGAGATTATTTAAACGTGTCACCTCTTCGGTCAAATGGTCTTTGTACATATGCATGTCTTTCTCCCATTTTGAATAATGTTAGGGATTACTGCATATTTGGATAAGGGGGCAGGCAGAGTCATATGAGCCCCATGGAAAGGGGAAAACAGTGTTGATTATGGCAGCTCAGTATTATGCCAAATGATCAGGAAACAGGAAAAAAGAATCCAGCTTATTTTTCCTCAGCAACAAGATGATTATTTATACACCTAGTAAAATATAAGTTATACTTTAAGATAGATATGATAGGGAGATAGACAGATAGATGATAGAGATGATAGATAATTAGATGATAGATAGATAGAAGACAGACAGATGACACATAATATGTAAGTAGAAGATAGGCCTAAAAGGGGGCAAGGACATCATATAACAAAATTTGCAACCAATCCAATTTTAGCAGGAAAATGGGAATAGGCACAGCATTACAATAGCTGAAGACAGTATAATACAACTATAATTAATGAGAATTATGTAATGTAACATCAAAATGAAGTCTAAAAAATAATGTAAAATAATAAGTATTTTACTGATTTATGACCATAATAAAAGTATCTATCTACTCTCCTCTCTCTCTCTCACACACACACAAACACATCAATCTTTGATATCTTTCTCAGTCTCTCTCATTTCTACCTATCAGCCACACAGAGTTTCTTGATAGTGAGATAAGTGGTATATAAATTTAATATGTAAATAAATTCCTATCACTGACTATCTATCTATATTTATTTACATCTCTCTCTCATCAATCTTTGATATCTCTCTGTCTGTCTCATCTTTATCAACCATCCAGAGTTGCTTGATAGTGAGATGAGTGCTATATAAATTAAATAAATAAATCAATAAATCACCATCTCTCTCTCTCTCTCCTCCCCCTCATCATCTATCTATCAGCTATCTCATCTCCATCCATCCATCCATTTTCTTTCTCTCTCCCACTCTCTCTAATCTACCTCGTTTACCCTGTGCGAGGTTCATGTTTTTGAGACTCTGACTGCTTGCTGGCTCCTTTTTTGCCCACTTCTAATGTTAAAAATCTCATTTCTGAAAAGTCTTTGCCTACTGCAAGTTGGTATTAAAAGTGATTTGTGTGACATCGTGTGACGTCAAAATAACCAGATATAACATATTGCTCTGCAAAACTCAATGGGCAAAACTTCTTGCTTTTTGAGACTGACTTTTCTCCCCGTCGGTTTCCAAATGTTGCAGGAACTTATGTGAAAGTTATTAGAAGGCATCGAATCTGAAAGTTGCCTCTTTGCGTTCATGTTTTCTTCAAATCACAAAAAATTTTGACTTTTTATTGTTTTATTTGAAAAGGGAAAATAAGGATCAACCACTTTACAGCAAATTCTAAGGAAATATTTCTTTCAGTTCAGATACTTTTAACTGCTACTGTTTAAAACTTAATACTTTGAAGGTACTCTTTGATGATTCAAGAGTAATGCATAATGCTTAAGAAATTAACAATAGTTATGGTGGAGCCTCTTTTTTCAGGTCTTCACTTTTTTGTTTTTAGGATATATTCAGGAAGTCTTTGTGATAGTATCAGGGACACTAGCAGGCACATTTCCCAATTAGGAATATATTATAGACTCTCAAAGAAAGGACTGCAAGAAAAAGCACAGTCATTTTCAGTGGCTACTGGAAAGGATGTATTCAGTCACAAAAGCCCAATTTGTTAGAACAGCTTGCAAGTTTTTCCCCTGCATTCCTGTCTACCCTCATCCCAGGATACTCAATATTCATTCCCAACTTTATTTTATCCATTTTCTGGTTAGGACACAGGTTGAAATAAAGCTTTGGGCTATCCCTCTTTAAAAAGTTTAAATTGTTTTAAATTGTTTAAAATAATTTTAAACAATTGGTTAGACCAGTGGTATCAAACTAAAGGCCCATGGGCCGGATCCGGCTTGCAGGGTACTTAAATCTGGCCCATCTGGCTTAAATCTGGAAATAGCAAAAGACCAGCCTGTGGGCACGGGGGAAGGGGGGCGCATGCGTCCCGTTTACCCACCCACCCACCCACCCACGCCAGCCCACGGAGAACTACAATGCTGATCCGGCCCTTGAAGAAATCCAGTTTGACACTCCTGGGTTAGACATTTAGAAGAAAAAGGCTGGAACAAGAGCCTTGTTTCTGAGCTCTATCATCACCAGGTGAGTTTCATGCTTTGCACTATACAATAACAGAGTGGTTAGTTTTGGCTTACAGTGTTATGTAAACCCAGGTATGATGATATGCAAAGCATGTTTTATAGTACTGTATGTTGCAACCAGTTAAAATTATAATAAGGTATAGTTTAGTAGACTAATGAAGTCTTACCTTCAGGACCTTCTCAGTGGTGGCAATCCAATTTGACACATCTTTTCTTTAGAGCAGCGCCTCTTGACCTTTTTGGCTCCATGGACTGGCAGCGGGGGGGGGGGGGGGGATGATTTCGTGCACACAACCTAATCCCTTGCATGCGCAAATAAAGCTTTGTGCGCTTATCTGATGCTTGCGTGGCCCGGTTCCCAACAGCTCCCAGTTGCAGACCCCTGCTTTAGAGGTTAACTTTGCTATTTTTTGGAACCAGGTGAAAGCAATTCTTTCTATCAGTTCTAATGAACTGTGAGATTAAATTTTTTTAAATTAAAATTTATATTTATATGCCGCCCTTCTCCAGAGACTCAGGGCGACTTACAATGCGTTAAGCAGTAGCCTTCATACTTTTGTATATTTATACAAAGTCAGCTTATTGCCCCCACAAACCGGGTCCTCAATTTACCCACCTTAGAAAGGATGGAAGGCTGAGTCAACCTTGAGCCTGGTGAGATTAGAACTCGCAGTAATTGCAGGCAGCTGGATGTTAAATGCTGCCTTTAGTAGGAGGCATTAGCCTGCTATGCCACTCAGGCAAGGACAGTTGAAGCACTTTTTTTTTTTTTTAATTTGATTTATATGCCGCCCTTCTCCGGAGACTCAGGGTGGCTTACAATGCACTAAGTAATAATAATAATAAAATAAAAATTTTAACATCACAATTAGAATTGCGTATTTTATTAGAGTTTAAAAGCAGTGATGATGTATTACAGCCTGAATATGATTGGAATGCTTTATCAGGAAGAGTAAAAAATTAATACACATAGAATACCTTATGTAACCATAGAAATATAGTTGAGGCCTTATACATGTATTTAACATTTAACTCCTCAGTTCTTGGATGTACAGTAGGAAGCATAGTTGCATGTAGCTGTACATTTCTTTTCACTCCAAATAGAAATGCAAATTTGAAAAAATTATGTAATAACATCCTGAAGAAGCTCTACTGATTCACAAAGCTTATGTTGGAGGTGTTTCCCACACTTCCGGTTCAATTTATTTAACTATTTTTGTCATCAAATTCACGAAGTATTAGCCAAAATAACAAATTAAAAACCATGATGAATATAAGTAAATTTACAGCATCTCCCTAATTATAACTCTGATTATTTTTCCAAGCAATTGTGAAACAACAACAATAAAGGGAAGTAAGCACAATCACAGAAACAGTGCCAGCAAATTAAAATCTGCTTTAAATGATCACTTTTTAAAACACACTACTTTCAAAAGTGTAGCTCCCATGTAACCATTACAATATTTAAGATATTAAATGGCCACAATAATCCTAAGAAGCTATAGAGTCTAGCTTGAAATCACCTATGACTGCACTCACACTTGTCCTGATGTTTTATCCCTAGGCATGTTGGTTCTTTCTATAGAAAATCATTGATCCGGTGTTGGGGTCATGCATAACCATAACAACAACAGCAACAACAACAATAATAATAACATCTCTTTTATTCATTAAACATGAAACTCAGTCAACTGAACATTTAAAAATGTGTCACAAACACAATTGACAGGTACTAATGGTTGATACAGGTTGCTGCCAGCGTCCTAGGTATCTACCAAGTATCTTCTTAAAATATATGATGTTCCGAGTAGCACAGTTTTTTGCAGTTCCACAGATATTATTGCAGGAAGCTGCAATTTCTTGATGTGTTTTGTAAAATTCTTGGACATGGTACCAAGTGCCCCAATGTCAATGGGTATCACTGTGACATGTTTCATCCATAGCTGTGTAGTTTCAATGGCCAGGTCGCGATATTTCATGATTTTTTCCAGTTCTTTTTCTTCGACTCTGGCGTCTCCTGGTACAGCGATATCAGTAAATAGTATGCTTCGGCCCTCGACAACTGTGATATCTGCCGTGTTGTGTTCCAAATGATGATCCATCTGTATTATTATTATTATTATTATTATTATTATTATTATTATTATTATTATCTGCCTATCTTGCAATGGGCTACTCTAGGCGACTCACAACTATAAAGAAGAAATAAAAAGGAAGCTTAAACAAAGCAAAAGTAAAATACTTATATACTCGAATATAAGCCGAGTTTTTCAGCATGTTTTTCAGGCTGAAAAAAGCCCCCCTCGGCTTATATTCAAATCACGAAAAAAATGCCTTTTTCCCTGCAACCGTTTTGGCTCCCAGGGTTGCAGGGACGCTCGCTCACCCCGCCCCCCTCCACCCAGTCACTCCTCACTTGTACTGTGTGGGTCCTCGCTTGCAGCTTGCCTGCCTGAAGTCCTGTGCCTGCCAGGTAAGCCTGCGAGTCGTGGCCTACCTAGCTGCCCCTGCCCTCCCCCCTGCCCCCCATCCCAGCCTGCCTCCCCTACTCCCTCCCCTGCAGCCCATAGCCCTTCCATGCTTCCCTGCCTTCCACGCGGCCTTCCCAGCGTCCCCAAGACCAGCTTGCGAAGGCAGGCAAGCAGGCCTGACCATGGGGACTGTGGGGAAGAGAGCTAGCAGCTTCCTTCCTTCCCTGAAGCCCTGCCTGGCTTGCCTGCCTTCCATGCTGCCTTCCCGACGTCCCCATGGCCAGCTTGCCGCCCACCCCCACCCTGCTTCCCTTTTACCTTTCCTTAACATGCCCCACTTCCCTCCCCAAACCTTGGGAGGCAGCATCCTCCACACCACAAAGCCCTCGAGGTGGCTGCAGGAAGAGGAAAAGAAAAAAAAGCCCTTCGCTTCTGAAGCTTCTCGAAGGCTTCGAAGGTGTATGTGTGTTTGGCTGCAGGAGAGGGAAAAGAAAAGCCTCAGCTTTCGAAGGCTTTGAGTGAGTGTGTGTGTGTATGTGTGTGTGTCTGTGTCCCGCCCCAAACCTTGGGAAGGCAGCGTGGAAGGCAGGCCAGCCTGGCAGGGCTTCGGGGAAGGAAGGAAGCTGCTAACTCAGAGGCAGCGTGGAGGACGCTGCCTTCCAAGGTTTGGGGAGGGAAGTGGGACGCGTTAAAAAAAGGTAAAAGGAAAGCCGGGTGGAGTGGGATTTGTTCCCCCCCTCACAATCCTCTTCCAAGCCCAGATGGTTCTTCCTTTAATACCTGGTCCTGCACTTGACCTGGCCGGACAGCACTCCTCCCCAGCCCCCTCCCTCCTGTCTTTCCTTCTCCAATCGTAAGTTCGAGGACTGGTCACAAGTGCAAGGACCAGTCAAAAATTACTTTTTCAGCCCTCTGAGTAGTCCATATGCACCAAAGGCTTACCAGAGGGCTGAAAAAAGTGATTTCTGACAGGTCCTCGCACTTTTGACTGGTCTTCGCACTTATGACTGGTCATCATTTATGCCCATTGTAGCATTCTTAACAACCGTGTCTCTCATTTCACAACTGCTTCTCTTCACCATGGTGACAAGATAGGGCAAAAACGTAAAATGTGAGGATAGTCGTAAATTCGAGGACTGGTCACAAGTGCGAGGACCAGTCAAAAATTACTTTTTCAGCCCTCTGAGTAGTCCATATGCACAAAAGGACTACCCAGAGGGCTGAAAAAAGTGATTTCTGACAGGTCCTCACACTTTTGACCAGTCTTTTTTTATTTTGAAATTTACCAGTAGCCGCTGCATTTCCCACCCCCGGCTTATACTCGAGTCAATAAGTTTTCCCAGTTTTTGTGGTAAAATTGGGGGCCTCAGTTTATATTCAGGTCGGCTTATACTCGAGTATATACGGTAATAGAATAAAACAAACAAGGGGAAAAAAACAAACAAAATATAACAATATGACTGGTGAAAAGAGTGTGTATGCTGACAATCTAGCAGCCACCTCCAGAGTCGAATTCCCCCATTGGGTTCCCAGGCCAATTTACAGAGCCAGATACCATAAATGTATATTGTGGATTATTTGGTATTGCTTGAGAGAATAATATGAATTCAGTTAACATGCTTTGTAAATCATGATTGATGACAAAGATATGCAACTTTACTGGGCCTGACATCTGGGCTTTAAAAGGTAGGTTAGGGTGCACATTGCAAAAAGTAGCAAATAGAATCAGAGCAAAATGTGATTCGATTTAACATTACAATTCAAAGTTAAACACAGTTTATAATAATGCTCTGTAGTAATGCATTTTATAATCTCTCTTTTCTGTCACATCAAAATTACATCAGGTTCCATGCTGATCTGACGATGTCAATTCTTGGAAGACCCTCTCTGCAGTGCATCCAAGTATGACAGTAGTAGCCTGGTGAAATCCATTCTTCAGAAATAATGGCAGAATAAAACCCCTGTAAAGGAGACACATAAGCCATAGAAATCACTGCTGTCATTGTCACAAACCGGTAAGTGCAGCATGGAAGTGGAGAAGCATGGTCTTGCCAGCTTCAGGTAAATATCTTGGGAGGTGAAGCTATTCTTCCAGGCATTTGCAATAGTGTTCCATTATGTGGGGAGTGTCACTATTTCTTTTAAAGCAAAAACTAGTCTGGGCAACACCAAAATAGAAGGACAGAGAAAGAAGAGCTAATCCTGATGGAATGAGTCACTTTTGGCTGTGGGATTGGCAGAAAGAGGTGGTGGGGATGAGAAGTTCAACTGCCACAAAGCAGTAAGACTTTGCGGCTTGGTGCATGACAGTTTAAGTGATGTATAATCAAAAGAATGGAGAAAAAATAACAAATTACTTGATTCAGTGCTTGGCAGCCATTCTGCGCTCCTCGTGGAGAGAGAGAAAGAAAGAAAGAAGAATGAAAGAAAGAGAAAGAAAAAGGAAAGAAAGAAAGAAAGAAAGAAAGAAAGAAAGAAAGAAAGAAAGAA
>WNWU01000056.1:5946431-5969814 GCA_012654045.1 Ptyas mucosa | reverse complement strand
GAAAGAAAGAAAGAAAGAAAGAAAGAAAGAAAGAAAGAAAGAAAGAAAGAAAGAAAGAAAGAAAGAAAGAAATCCTCCACCTGGTAGTAGTAGGACTGCATCTTTTTCAGTGTTGGTTTTATGGTGCATTAATAAAGCAACTAGAAAAAATGTGGTCATACACAGTCACACTAGCATCATATATAAATAATAATAATAATCTTTATTGTCACTGGACAACATATGTACAATGAGATTGGTGGAGCTCCCCCAGTGCATTCCCCCAACACAATAAAACTCACAGTGGAAACAGAAAGTCCCTAACCCAATAAATCATATTAACAAACACCCAGTCCTATTACACCAGTGTGAACAAGTTACATGTTGCACGTTGTAAAATCTGAAAATGTGCAAAATCTCCACCAATAATTTATCAGTGTTTTTCTGCTTTTTTTCCAGAAATACCTCATTGTGTCATTCTGTTTCAACAGCAGCACAGCCAGAGGAAATAGGGACTAGGACAACTCTCCACAGCCAACTTGCCAGGGGTGAAATTGAAAATTTTTCCCTACCGGCTCTGTGGGTGTGGCAGGGGAAGGATACTGCAAAATCTCCATTCCCACCCCGCTCTGGGGCCAGCCAGAGGTGATATTTGCCAGTTCTCCGAACTACTCAAAATTTCCGCTACCGGTTCTCCAGAACCTGTTAGAACCTGCTGGATTTCACCCCAGCAACTTGCCATGGCCAACTTGCTGCAACTCACTTGCTGCAGGACAACCTCCCTTGGCCAACTCCCCATGGGACAACTTGCCACAATAAGAGTTACACTAATAGGACGCAAAAGGAGCAACAAAATGAAATGTGAATGATAAAAATTAAAATAATGTTTAATTTATTTTATATAATGGAATTGAATTGTTGAATTGTCCCATGGCGAGTTGTCTGTGTTGAGTTGGCCACAGCAAGTTGGCTGTGGCAAGTTATCCCATTCTGGAGGAAATAGTTTATTAAGACAAGAAGAGGGACATGTACCCTGTAGTTCAAAGTAGGCCTCCAAAATCTACAATAGGTAGTGATGAGATCAACATGCGTTCCCTCTGATGATCTTGACAAATTGAGAAGCCTTTAAGTATACTGTACATTCTACATCAGGGATGTCAAACTCGATTTCATTGAGGGCCGCATCAGGGTTGTATTTGACCTCACAGGGCTGAGGTGGGCATGGCCAGGGTGAGTGTGGCCAGCTCGACATCACTCATGTCAGGGGCACCTTTGGTATCCCAAGCGCTCTGCTGGCAAAAATGCGCTCCTGAGCTCTGTTTTCGTTGGCAGAGGCACTGCAGGCCAGTCCTTTGCTGTTTCCAGGGTGGCACCATGGGCCAGAACTAAACACCCCGCAAGTTGGATCTGGCCCCTGGGCCTTCAGTTTGACACCTCTGTTCTACATCTTATATGGATGCTAAAGTTGGTGAGAAAGAAGCTTATGGCTGCCAGCCAATCAGAAAAAAAGACTGGCATGTTTTGCCTTGAAGGATACTTGTGCGTTTTTTATTTCATAGAAGTAAGAAGGTACATTTGCCAATGTCCAAAGGTAAAACCACTGTTAAAAGAAGAAAGGGAGTGTAAGGAAATAAATTGGCATGTCACAAAACCTGGTTGGACAACAAGAATACAAATGTAGAGAATATCCAGCTGTCCTTTAGCACATTATCCTCCCGACTAGGCAAGTCTGGACTACTTTGCTTAACATTTGATGGAGCAAATTGTTTGCATCCACTTTGAGAGGCTCTCCATAGTAGGGAGCAGTAGTAGAACCCAGCCCTTAGTGTGGTGATGTAATGTCCTGTCAACATAATGATAAGGTGTCCCTACTCTTAGTACTACTTTGTAGATTTTCCACATGGCCAACCAACTGTATTGTCCACATGATTGGGTGGATAAATATTTTGATGGTGTTGATTGATTGATAGGGAGCCAATGGTCTCATAGGCAGATATGAAAGAGGGGCTGAGAAGAATGAGTGGGTAAAATGAGGACCCGGTTATGGGGGCAATAAGCTGACTTTGTATAAAATATACAAAAGTATGAAGGCTATTGCTTAACGCATTGTAAGCCACCCTGAGTGTCCGGAGAAGGGCGGCATATAAATAAAATTTTAAAAAAAAGAATGAAAAAGATCATACTGGGTTAGCTGGACAAATATTTTAAACTGTTGGTACAAGACAGTTTCAGACATTCTTACAACAAAGTTGCACAATGTAACCTAAAGACAGAAAATTAAAAAGAACCATTTATCATGAATCAAGGTAAATATACGTGTCCCAGGATAATTTTGCAGGATGCAATTTGGGTCGGTCTCTGGGACCAGAGGTTTAGTCTTCCAAGCTTTCAGACTTGTGCTGGAGCTCATCCTCAGGGAGCTTAGAGAGCCTTCTCTCTAGCAGAATGTGATACACCTTTTACACATTCAGCTAGAGAGAAGTTTCCTGAAGATGGGCTCCAACATGAGTCTAAGTCAGACGACTAAACCTCTTCTGACTAAACCGGAGGTTTAGTCTTCTGACTTAGACTCTTCTGACTAAACCTCTGGTCCTGGTGACTGACCAGAGGTAGTATTCAGCAGGTTCTAACCAGTTCTGGAGAACCGGTAGCAAAAAATTTGAGTAGTTCAGAGAACCGGTAAATACCACCTCTAACTGGCCCCGCCCCCATCTATTCTCTGCCTCCCGAGTATCAGCTGATCGGGAGGAAATGGGTATTTTGCAGTAACCGTCCCCTGGAGTGGGAGGGAATTTTACAGTATCCTTCCCCTGGAGTGAGGTTGGAATGGAGATTTTACAATATCCTTTCCCTTCCACACCCACCAAGTCACGCCCACAGAACCGGTAGCAAAAAAATTTGAATCCCACTATTGTGACTGACCCCAATTATATCATGCAGAACCATTTTAATTTTTTTTAAAGTGAGGCTTGTCTGCCACTCCAATCCTGTGGCTAAGTGGCTTAAATTCCCTTTTTATAGTATACAGATTCAGTAAAATAACAAAATTATCAATGATAAATGAGTAATTAAAATGACAAAGAACACTATGCCCAATAAGGAAAAATAAAAAGAATTAGAATATTGGTATAAAAATCCTCATGTCAACATGAGTGACAAGGAATGTTTCACAAATGGAGTTCTAACAGAGAGAACTGCCTCCCAAAATTTAGGAGGAATGCTTACAGGATAACCAATTCATGTTGCATATAATTATACTTATAATTGTTTAATTAACCATATGTAATAATTATAACCTTTCAAATTAATTAATCATATAGTGAAATTAATTATACAAAGAAATATTAAGATACCTTTTTTAATTTTAAGAGTCTATGGAATCCTTGTAACTTTGTACTTGCATTAGTATAACTCTCTTTTTTAACTTTTTCACAATTAGTCACCTATTAATTGCTGGTAAGGATGGCCCATGTTGTCATAACATTGCAGTTGCTTAGGGATAAACTGAAAATCTCTGAACATTGCTGATTTTAATACAGTGGTTTTGTATTGCTTCCTTTAAACCAGCAGTCACCAACTAGTGGTCCGTGCACCACATGAGAAAATTATGGTGGTCCACAGAAAAATTATTTGCATTTTTAATATTGCATTAAATCAGGGGTCCTCAAACTATGGCCCCTGGGCCGGATACATGCAATGAATGTTTGTGTTGCTGCAGAGAGTCTTCCCTTTTGGGATCTTTTTGTGTGGGTTGGAGGGAGGCAGAAAAATTCTGACTTGGGGTCTGCTTTTTTTTTTTTTAATTTGATTTATATGCCACCCTTCTCCGGAGACTCAGGGCGGCTTACAATGCGTTCATACTTTTGTATATTTATACAAAGTCAGCTTCTTGCCCCCACAAACTGGGTCCTCATTTAACCTACCTTAGAAAGGATGGAAGGCTGAGTCAACCTTGAGCCTGGTGAGAGTTGAACTTACAGTAATTGCAGACAGCTGGTTTTAATCACTATGCTTTTAGTCTGCTGAGCTAAATCAGGCTCCTGCTTCAGCCTCCTGGTGCGGAGCTTTGGGCGAAGGCTGGAGGGAAGTGCCATTGGTGGCAAGGAACCAGGGGGCCTCGTTCCAGTGGTACTGTATTATGGCCTGGAACTTACCCGCTGAGCCTGTAGGTGCCAGTACCTGGCCTTGCACTCCTGCAGGTTTTCCCTCTGCTTGGAAAGCCTATGCTCATAGTCCTCAGTGAGGTGCTTCTGCTGAGCCTCCTTCTCGGTCAGATCCAATTTGAACTGAGCCAGTTGTTTTGCCAACTCTTTCTCATGGTGGCTGCTTAGCTCCAACAACTGCTTCCTGTTGGGGCCCTAAGGAGCCCGGGCTGGCAGGCAAGGAGTGGCTGGGAGGAGATGGGAGAGTAGAGGCCGGCGAGGCACCCCTCGATGTGAGTGACATCAAGTTGGCTATGCCCATCCAGTCACATGCTCACCTAGACATGCCCCCCCCCAGCCGGTCATTAGGCAGATCATATTAGTTGTCCACGGGATTTAAAATGATGAATTTAGTGGTCCCTGAGGTCCGAAAGGTTGGTGACCCCTGCTTTAAACCACTTTGAATATTTGATCCAAATGAAATCTTGAAAATCACCTTGAAACATTGCTCTCTAAAATCCTCTGGCATTTTGTGTGAAATATGAATTCCTATCCACATATCTTACAATGTATTGAATTTATGGAATATTGATATCAGGTGACACCTGCAAAATGGGAGTGAATTACCATTTCCCAAACTTCTGCCTAGAGAAGATATTTTAGTAAAGGAGGGATAGAGTAGTTGGGTGATTATTTTTTTGGTGACTTTGCATTGCTTTGCTTGAAAATATCTTATTTTAACTCTTGCAGTCTTAAACACGTGATATATATAGCCAAGAAATAGTTATTACTGGGTATCTTATGGCATGGCATGTTACATGGCACCTTCAACACTTAGCACAGTCAAAGGCAACTTGAATAAGGCTTGCACAACATGAAACAATGAAGGGTGAATTGCTAGGTGATTATCGTAAGGTTTGGTAGGTGGAGGAGGACACTATGCCAAGGCACCACCCATGCATTACAACAATCACCCTGATACCTGCAATTGCTTACAGAATATAATTCAAAGGTAAGGTGAAAAAGTGAAGAAGACACATTCCTTGTAACGTGAAATGTGCATGGATCTGCAGGAGAGTTGACTACAAGCTTTAATTTTCCTTTTGTCAACTTTTTTTTTTTTGGATCCTAGGGAAATCTCAAAATTATATGCTGTGTAAAAAGGGTTTGGTGAATAATTGGCACGTAAACGATTCCTGTACCCATTGGGTAAAAACATTGTAAATTGGGTAAAATTTACAGTGGGTAAATTGGATCAAACTCATTGTAAATTTCCATATATCACCGACAGCCATTTCCAACCTGGCAACTTCTAGATACAGTGATACCTTGGTACTCATCCGGGATTCGTTCCAGAAAGTGCAATGAGTACTAAAAACAACGAATACTGAGCAAACTACATGACTTACCATGTAACCATTTATTTCAGCCAGAAGGAGTAGCGAGTCACGAGACAGCCGACGCCAGCAAGTTCTACCTTGTGCGTCAAGTGCCAGGAGAAAGACGAGTACTGGGACAAGATTTTGCTTCAAAAAATGTGCTGAGTACAAAATTCAATGAATTTTGATGCAGTTGAGTACTAAGGTACCGTACCATGGTATGCTGATGATAATATCCAACATCTCACTTAGCATGAGTAGCACTGATGAAGTAACCTACTTTGGGTAATGAAATGTCTGCAAGAAAACAACCAAGTTCAGAGAGTAACAAGGACCCTCATTTCAATCCTGAGCTACAAATACTCTTCTCTACGAGTCACTGCTAAGGGATGTTAGCAGTTCAAGTTCAATGCGGGAGAAGAGCAAATTAGGAAAGGTTGATTCAGTATTTTAAAAGTGGAATTTCTCTAGCTTGCTTCTCTTGTATTTAGAGCTGACTGTGATTTAAAAAAAATGGCACTGCATGTGAATGCCTATTATAAATACAGCTATTTCAAAAAGAAAAATTAAATAGCTGTACTTCACTCTTATTTTATTATTGTCACTGTTTAGAATAAAGCACCATGTGTACTATTGTAAAAGCAACCTAGATTACCTTAGTGCTGATATTACGTAGCAAAAACTTCAGCAGTTAGGAAGAAAAGACAAATAGCAGCAAGCATAGGAAAACAGAAAAGCATGCAGAGGTTTTAGGAAAAATAAGCAAAAGTGGAAAAAGACAGTTCAGGGAGCAGTGAGTATACTGCTACTGACTGCTGAGTGCAGCCAGGAAGGTTTAGAAAATCACGAATGGAATGAAAAACAGAATATTCTTAACAGAAATGCTCCATGCTGCAATGGTTTTCACTTCCTTCTGCCACTAAATATGGATTTTGAAGATATCACCCCACATATTGGCATGCTTGGAGGAACTCCAGTGTTTACAGAACTATACCTGTGTTGAGGGATAGATGGGTGAAAAATGAATGGAATGGAATGGAGAGATTGGGTTGAAAAAACAGCAGCAATCCATATTACATTTGCCCTTTGAAGTTCATTGTTCTGCAGACTGAGACCCTTTTCAGATATCTGAAGCGCTTTGCAGAAGAGTTCTAAAACTGGCAAGTATTAAAAGAAGGGAGTCGCCTTATTTTTGACCAAAAAAAATATTTTTAAAGATATTTTGAAATACATATAAAATTATTGACATCCTTTACAGCAATAAAATCATGTTTATACAATAACATTATGGATAACTTGGATGGTTCAAAGAAGTTTGCTTAGGATATAAACTGGGAAGTGGTAAAAAAAAATACTGTGTACAGTTATAAATATAGAACTGAATTTGCTTTAAAACATTTTGACTTTTTGTTCTAATTGAACCACACTTACTGTGTAATGAGTATTGCATCTCTTTGTTTTTGCATCTTTGGAAGAAATGGTGAGACAAAAAGTTAATTGAAGAAATCAACAATATTATAGAAAAATGGCCACAACAAAAGATAGGGCAAAATCTTAACATGAAATTGTTAAAGAAAGTACTACTTTTCAGGAAAAAGAAATGTGAGAAAAAAGGAAGAAGAGAAGAAATCTTAAAATACACATCTTGCTTCAAGAAACTAATCATTTTTCATTTACTGAATCTGACATAATATTTATTATTGATTTCTATTTTTTTTATTTGTTATTATTGTCACGAACTTCTGAAGCAATAAATTTTGGTATTGAGACAAATTACTTTTCTTTAGCTGATTTCTTGATCCCCAAATATAGACCATTTTAATATATTTACCATATAAAGTAATTTTTCATAATCCATTTTTTTCCATTGGGCTGGTTCCCCCACCGCTAAATTTCCCCAGGATTTCTTGGACCTTCATACCTTTTCACTTTTGTGAAAAAGACGCCTAATGTTAAAACAGCTAAATTCATAAAAATCTCAGGTTTAGGAAGTTTTAGATGGAAACCAGTATGGAATTTGTTACATGTAAGTGTATGGAAGTAGCTCTTTTGAACTGTAAGCATCCTTCAAATTTGGAAAGCAGATTGCAAGATGGCCGACATGATGGGCATGACCAATCAAAACGCATCTCTTAGAAAGCAAATGGATTAGGTGGTTTTTTACCAGCCTCTTTGCCCTCCCACAGTGTTCTCCATCATCACCTAATTGTTGTCTTATTATTGTTTCCAAACCAATGGAAAACTGAAAAAAAATAATGTAAAGGGTTTGGGTGTCTGTCAGCCCATCCATCCATCTGCACCATAACCCTCCAAAGTCTAAAAAACAATGGAATAAATTTGGTGAGGGAAGTCAAGTTGGAATAATAAAAGTTCAAAAAATCCCTCGTGCACCCCTTGTAGGAGAAGCAGTTCTGCCAGCTGCTCTATTCTAGATTCTCTTTCCTGGTCATATGACATACTGAAGGAATAAGGCAGAGGTCTTCAAACTTGACAGCTTTAAGACTTGTGGACTTCAGCTATGCTGGCTGGAGAGTTCTGGGAGTTGAAGTCCACAAGTCTTAAAGCTGCCAAGTTTGGGAATTCCTGGAATAAGGGCTCGAATGAATGAACTGGAGGCATCCAAAGACAGTCATCTCAAATTTTGCTTTAAGTATAATATCTATCTCTGGCCCAAATTTCTCTGCAATAGAAGGATATCTGAAAATTTTGAATCACCTCAAGCCCGTTTCCAGCTCATCACAACTACCTGATACTAACTCAGGGCTGTCACTGTCCTTCCCTTTGCAGAGAACTGAACTTAAAAAATAATGGTATTTTCCTTATTTACTTGTCAGCATACCAGCAGTGCTCTTTTCAGGTACATAAAACTTTCATCAAAGGTAGTAGTACTATGTAATGGGAAGAAACCTAGGATGATCTGGATTTAGTGGAATTTTGGCTACGTTTACTCTGAAGTAAGTTCTACTGAACTTGACAAGACTTTCTTCTGGGCTAGATTGCTGAGAATTGGATTTACAAAATCTTAAAACGCCCACAAACAAGCACATAATTGGGAACCACAGTGCCTGTAATATAGGTGGTCCTTGGTTAACAGCCACTTGTTCTGTGACAGTCCCAACTTACGTCAGCACTGAACAAGTGGTACTTGCAACCTCTCCTGAAGGTTTGGGCTGTTGCAGTGCCCCCACGGTCACAGGTGCTTGGTAACTGGCCTGGATTTCCAACCATCACAGCATCCTGCTGTCACGTGATTATGATTTGTGACCTAACCTGTTGTTTTCCCACAAGCAATGTCAATGGGGAAGATAGCAAGAAGTTGGAAGTTGCATTCATATGTGGTCCTTGCTTAATGTCCCACAGTGATTCACCTAACAATTGTAACCGGGGAGTGCTGAAACTACCATTGGTAAGTGGCATAATCTTATGATGTTGTGTTTTACAACTGCATCACTTAGAAACCAAATTTCCAGTCCCAATTGCTGTCATTAACTGAGGACTAGCTACATGTGGCAAACGCTTGATGGGTACTGACTTTCTGAAACATCTAAACATTTCCAGCTCTCTTAGTGCCTTTGGTCGATCTTAACGAGCTTTCTCTAGATTTGAGGCAGCATTTCCCAAGAGCTGTCAAACGGATCTCATCGGCCATTATTGTTCTTTTCCATCAACGTGTTCCACAGATGAGTGGGTGGAAACTGGAAGCTTCACTCAAATTTTCTTTTGTACCTCTGCATGTTGAACACAAGCCCTGGCAACCACACCTTCCTCGAAGTTGTGACTCCCCAGGGAAGGATTGTGTTGCTACAGGCTTCTAATTAGCGATAATGGCCTGCCTGTCACTGGATGAAAAACAAGATGTTGTTGGGCTGCTCTTTTAAAACCAATTTTCAACTATCTAATAGTTTCAAGGTTCATCTACTTCTGTGAAGTGGCGGGGGGAAGGGGGAGGAATCAAGCAAAACAATTAGGAGAATGCTCCCCTAATGGAAGAAATGAATGAGCTTACTTTTTATTGTTGACTTCTTAATTTCAAGGTTGTTACGAGTTATTTATTATATAAGTAGTGCATAACTTTTGTGATTGAAACCATCCGAGGAAATAAATGCGTATGTAATGGAAGCATAAAAAGAAGAATATAATAAAATAAGGGAATTTTAAAGAAGCTCCGACATTAAAAAGAAAAAATCCTCGCCTGTGCAAGACATTAAGATTACAAAGTGCAGTCATAAATAACAGAGCTACAATAATAAAATATTGGCATGGCCAGGAAAGCCTATCAGTGGGAATTCATTCAAAGCGGCTTTCAGAGGAGTTCTAGGAAGGAGTTGTATGTAAAATCAGTGACTTGATGGTAGCCATAATCATGCAAATGAAACCTGGCCCCTTCATTTTATTTGTGATGCACACACACACAAAAAAAGATTAGACTTTAAGTGTGCAATTGTGGCTCCATGTTAACTTTTTTGATTCACTTAGATTCCCTTCTGCAAAAGATAGAACCCACTAACAATAAGTTCCAGCTCCGGTGCCTGTCCATCTTCTAACCTATGTTACAATCCATTCTTAAAACCTTTTTAAATGACCAAATTCATGCAGGATTATTTTGAGATACTAAAATAGGGGAGGGAGGGAGGGTGGGTGATGAAGGAAAGAAAAAAGATATATGCTGGCAAGGATAGAATATCAATCCATAACCTTGGGATATCAATTACGATTATAAGATTTAATCCATAATGTCAAATATTATATTATTTAACTATTTATCATGTTTTACATTTTGGGGGGAATAAAACTTGGTGGCATTGGAAGGGCATCTGGAAACCAAAGATCTTAACTGGTGAATTAGATTGGAGTGAGGAGGAGGATGTTCTTTCTTTTTAATGAGAATAATTCATTATTAATGAATAATTGGGGCTCATTTCTTTTTTTTTAATGACCTTAGAAGTGCAACTTGATTGAAATCTTCATTCAGTCTGAATCAGATTGATCAAACAAAATTGTAAAACTACAAGGGGTAGCTATCAGATGTCAGTCATTGTTAGGTACTCAACACCAATAGGGTTCATAGAGGATAAACTGATTTACCGTTGAACAATTCTGCTGTTATTTAAGCACAAAAATAAGGATTTGTAAATGGGTGAAGTCATAAATAATGGATTATGTAATAATGGAGGCTTAATGTTCAATTAGTAATGGGACATTTAATTGAACATTGAGTAAGTTAAGCTGAAAAGTAAAAATGAACTAGGATTTAACTGCACATATTTATTTAAAAGGTTTATAAACCACACCTTCAGCTCCCAAAATCCAAAGTAGTATATATAAATGTTCAAACAGTCAATGGTGTGTTTAAAATAATACAGAACTCTGACCTTACAAAAAGCCTGCAGGGTAGAATTGAGAAGATACAACTTTTCCACCAGCTTAAAATAACGAAATGTGAAATGTACTAGGAAATGAGTAATTTTTACATATATTTAGATTTGTTTTCAGCTGTCACCTGAAAGTGTGTTGTGATGACTTACCTCAAGAGATGATATAAAAGTCTGGCTATTATCTCAGAGAAGGCCTTCTCTATTATGAACCCTGAATATTCTACAGCAAGAAAAATACTGCAATAAGAGTTATTGGTCAGATTACTGACTTGGATTCCTCAGTGTCATGCATTTCCACCTGAACAATAGCATGAAAGAAGAGATTAGAGATGGTTCGCAAGAGTTTGATATATAATTGTCCATATGGTTCATGACCAGGTCATATCAGGCTGCAGGCAAATGTTTGGGCTGCAGCCTTGTTTGTGTGCCCACGTATGGTGTAATTGCAAAGTATATTTTGCAATGAAGG
The DNA here is from genome assembly GCA_012654045.1 of Ptyas mucosa. Taxonomy (NCBI): domain Eukaryota; kingdom Metazoa; phylum Chordata; class Lepidosauria; order Squamata; family Colubridae; genus Ptyas; species Ptyas mucosa. Next base: position 5,958,470 of record WNWU01000056.1, on the reverse strand, counting down.
TAGGTCAATTTACCTACTAAATATTAAACCTCATACTTGGTTTTTATTTCACCCACTATAGACACTTCCTTGTTCCATCATATAAAGGTGATGTCTCTTTTAACTGAACTCTAATCTTAATTTCATGGTCATACCCATTCTGTTTCTAGGCCAACAGTATAGAAATGCTTTGCTATTGTCTTCTTCCAGTGTATAACTTCCTAATCTAGCTTGCAGTCCTGGAATTTCCAGGTAGTTTCCCTTCCAAGTAGTAACTAGAGTCATCCTTGTTTAGCTTCCAAACCCAGACAACTACTGACATCCTATAGGCCACAATAAATAGAATTGTGTAATTTAATTTACTTATTTTTAATGTGATCTCTGAAGATAAGAGACTATGAGTGTTATTAGCCCCAATATAATATTCAATAGAAGAGTGAACAATACTGTATACATGAATTGGTCAAATCAGATAAATATAGATATAAATATAAATAGAGATGGAGGCAGAGATGATAGAGGCAGAGTATATCCCCTCTCCGTGAACGCTTTCTGCAGGACAAGGTTTGGAAGTGACCAGCAAAGAAAGAATAGATGCCATCTGGCAAAAAGATGTCTTGGACATCTAGAGGATAATGGAAATAGCAATAAGGTGGGAACTGGTGCAGAATGAAAGTGTTTGTGTCTTTTTTGCAAACAAAGATGACTTATGAACAGTGCACCTAAGAAGCATTATTCTCAGCTGCCTCCTTATATTACTATTTTTTTAATGAAGCCATTTTATTGGACTACTGGACTGTACAGTCATTCCTGATGCATAAGCAAAGATGGCGGGATGACTTGCTCTCACAGGCTATTTTGGCTCTGCATGCCTTATTATTCTGGGTTTGCCTTCCCCAATTAGAAAGTTGCATTACAACAATTATTCCTGCAAAAAAATAGAGAGGGTGGTACCTGCTGAGGTCAGAGAATCACTCCTTCTGTTTTTGATGTTCAAACCTGAATGTTGTTGCTCATTAATGAAAGCACCATTGTATATAGAAGAAGGAAGGGTTAGCAACCTTGGGGAAACACAGAATTCTTCCCCCTCCCTCCCTCCCTCCCTCTCTCCCTCTCTCTCCCTCCCCCCTCTCTCCCTCTCGTAGTGAACATGCATAATGGCCATGAATGCTGACCAATGAGAACACAATTCAGCAACAAAAGAAATGGAATTGAATATAATTTTAAAAAATGAACATGTAGTCCCCTTTTGCTCCTGGCCCTATTTATCCGTACAAATATCTGTGGTTTTTAAAATTTATTTTAGAAATACTGTTAAGTCTTTGGAGGCAATAAAAGCAAGACAAGTTGATGTCCTCTAGATATTTGGGGTTTTAGTTCCCATCAGATCTAGCCACCATGATGAGATCCAGAATTTCTGGAGAGTACCAAGTTCTTTGCCACAGATCTGATTTTCTAAATCAGACACAGCTGAGTGCTCCTTGTTATTTAATATTCTTGAAATATTACCTTTGTAGTACAGGGCTTTCATACAAAATTACAGCTCGCAAGTCACAAACAGAATTCATGAAACCCTGTCAGTTATAAATAGCTTTCATGCAACTCTGGAAAAGAAGAAAAAGGGGGGTTACTTACACACAGCATCCACTTCTCATGGCAACGCCTTTCTCTACAATATGTCTGGTATGAAGTAAGGCTTGTTTCCTGTAGTTAGCAGGAGGGATTCAATTGTAGTAACGTAAATCCTTTCATAACAATACTTCTTAATACTTCTTTTGCAATTAGAGATTTGTAAAGCTCTAATTTAGTGGCTGAGGTCATGGAATGAATGAATTTGAATCTGTGCCGTGAAATGCCATAAAATCTTGGATGCATATTTGTGGTGCCACAGGAGAAAGATAAAGAAGGAAGGCTTAGCTGAGGCCTGCACAACTTCCAATGGTTTGGCACCCATCCACCCCCGTTTCTTGGATCAAAATTAGGACACTTATTTCGTCTCTCCTGGATCAATTTTTTTGTATCTCAGATACAACCAAGGTGCTGAGTTTAGAACAGGTCAGAGTGGAGGGAGCTACTGAAAAACAAATGGGTATTACCAAATTCTCATTTTATTCTGCTCCCTCTCTCTTGGCCCTCATGGCCAGAGAGCAGACATGAAGGACAATGTATGTACCTATCCTGCAATCTTACAAGTAGCAAACTGGCACATATGGTGGTAAATGTACAACAGCTATTCAGCATGTGCATTAAACGCTAGCCATGTGCTGACTTTAGCAAATAAATACTAAATATCTAGCTACCAGCTAAGATGTTAAATAACAGACGACACATGAAAAGGTCCTCCATCCCACCTCCATCCTGCCTCAATCCCTGTGATAGATTGGCAATTTCATTTAGCAAATTCAGAAAGAGGAGGTTATGAATAAGTTGGGGACCAGAGGCAGGAGTCAATGCAGCATTGTCTATGGCCTTTTTTATATTGGTAGCCTCATCCTACACATCTGTCAATATATCTTTACAGTTGTATAGCTGTGTGATGCTATAAGATAGTATCAAGCCCCTGTTGTCAGGTGTGAAAGATCAGGACCACACGTGAACTTCCAATTAAACTAATTTAATTGCTTGCCTCCGGAAGTTGTGCTTTTAAGAAGAGATTGGGTAGCTCTTTGTTGAGAATAGGGTCTCCTGCTTAGGGGGTTGGGCTGGAAGATCTCCAAGCTCCCTTCCAACTCTGTTCTTCTGTAATGTAATATAATTCTGATATATTGCTCACACCTATGCACAGGAATCTATTCAACTAAAATCACTATTTTGGCACTAGATAAGGGTTAACGGAATCCAAGAGGGGTTGGATTTAGTCTGTGGCTGATTCCTCTTTTGATTCCATCCCCAGATTCTGCCACTCCTTCCCCTTCACCTGTGTTGAAATGGCCCATTACTTTAGTATAGCACTGATTCTATTGTTGATTTAGGTGATATATTAGCAATTCATAACTCCATCCTTTGTTGAAATGTAATAATCTTTCCTCCAACCTCAAGCCTTCGGCATCAAATTTTAAAATTCACCCCTGCGGATGGATGGAAATTCTTGGAGATAAAGTCTAATCTATTTTTAAGATTCTGAGTTGAGAAAACTATTTAATGCCACCATGTTTACGGAAAGACTTTGAAGGTAGTGTCTGAGGTTAAGTAAGCAGAATACTTATATAACCATAACAGAGTTTTACTGCTATCTCACTTTTGTTTCAACTAACCTTTTGCAATACAGAGAAACAAACCCTCAGGAATAGCAGGCACATTTTAACATTTTAAAAATTCAAGACTCATAAATGGATGTGGTTAGGGGTGGTTTCTGAATTAAAAATAGTGTTTCCCTTTTTATAATATTGACTTACATGGTGAGCATAAGAATCCATAGGATGATGGGCAACATCATCATATGATGAGCTGAGGTGGCGCAGTGATTAGAGTGCTGTACTGAAGCTACTTCAGCTGACTGCTAGTTCAGCAGATCAGCAGATCAAATCTCACCGGCTCAAGGTTGACTCAGTCTTCCATCCTTCTGAGGTGGGTAAAATGAGGACCCAGATTGTTGGAGGCAATATGCTATTTAGTATACTGTCGATTGTTGTAAGCCGCCCAGAGTCCTCGGAGAGTGGGCGGCATAGAAATATAATTAATAAAAAATAATAAAAAAACATGAAGTCCTCTGAACACTAATGCTTTTATTCATACAGTTTTATTCATACTGTATGGGATCAGCTCTAGGGGGGAAGTCCTGGCATTTCTAGATTTTTGAATTCATAGTCGGGGAAAAGCTGTAGCCCAATATTTTGGAATTGGCTACTAACCAAAACAGGCAACACTGAGTTCCAAAAACCACCAACTGATTGAAGAATTTTCTTATAACCTTAAATTATATCTTAAACCACTGGGTGGTTCCAGATGGACAAATGAAAGTCAACATCATTTGGCCTCTCAATAAAATGATGTGAACTCATCAGAATTATTCCAGCTTAAAGGCCTCAAGTAGGCGCTCCCAATGAGCTTTTCTCCTCTCAACACTTTATATCCTTGATCCTATCTACACCATACCAGTTTATTAAGAGGTCATGGAATTAAGGAGCGTTCTGAAGCTTGCAGAAATTGTTTTGGATGAATTGTTAGATGGCTCTTAAGGGCATTGCTGACAACCTCTCTGTTGCAACTGAGTCTTGTGCTTTGTTGGCAGATGGCTGTTCCAAAGCTATTCCTTTTGTCTCTTGAAGTTTTCTGCTTTTGCAAGAAAGCAAAAAAGCTTCCTTCTTGCATCCAAGGGGAATTTCTATTCTTCATGCCTTGCCTATTTGGAGGATGGAGCACTGTTTACTATTCACATCAATTTAGAAATGTCAGTTGCTCAATCCACATTTAGGATAGGATAGTAGAGTTGCGCATTTTCCCCCCCAAACACTACCTGTCAAGTTATTTTTTCTCCTAGCTTCATATCCATCCAGTTTTGCTCCCTCCTTTATCTTCACTTCTCTGGGCAGCTATCTTTTCTTCTTGCTTCACCTAATAGCTGGCAGCAGAATCCAGGTGGCTCATTCTGTGACAGGGAATCATTCAAGAGTTTAATCAAGATTCATGTCAAGCACGCAACCCAGCCTTCAACATGAGCAACAGTGCAAAGCTCAGGAAGTGGCTGTTCCCAGGATGAGTCAAGGGGAGCCACAAGAATAAAGATAGATCACTTCCCAGATACAGCAGGGGAACACTTGCACTCCAATGTCAGTTTTCCACAGGCGTGCAAGTATTACATTCATTCATGAGAGATTACAGGATTACCGTCATTCATGAGAGATTCTGCAGGGGCAGGCACAGGACCAGAGAAAAAGCACAGGTGCCTCAATGGAACAATTGCAACACACTCCAAAATTTCTCGGGAGGTAGGCCAGTCATCCTTCACCAGAGAAGGGAAAGACTAGGCCAGCGTGCAAGAAACAATACAGAAACCAGCATGACTTGCTTAGAGCTGAGCAGCATAAAACATGAAGAGTGAAACATGAAATTGCTGGATTTAGGAGCACAATGATTGCAATGCAGGAAGTCAGAATGTATAGCCCAGCACCTGTGGAAATGAAGGCCCCAAGAGTAGCACAGGAACTGGCAACATGCCTATGTGTCCCTGCTCTGTGGTATCCAGTGGTGACAGCAATCACTCTGCATCTCAGTTCTCCATTCATCCTTTCAAATCAGAACTGCTACTCCCATACCATGCCATGCCATGCCATGCCATGCCATGCCATGCCATGCCATACCATACCTGTCAGTTTGTTTGTTTGTTTGTTTAATTTTTCTGCCTATCTCATCATGAGGTGATTTGGGGTGTCTTACATAGTTAATATTATACACCAATAATATAATAATATTAATATACATTTAGGAGGCAGCATGAATATCTGTTTTGAAAATAGTCCTGGGCACATAGCAGCCCAGTGTCTAGGTTTCCGGGCTGTCTGTTTCCTCCTGGCAACCTGGGACAAGGGTTGCCAGGAGGAAGGAGGCAACCCAGATGTGGAGGAAGGGGGCAATCCAGATGTGATGCACACTTGATCCCCTCCTGGCTCATTTGGACTATTGAGACCCTAAGGGGGACTTGGTAACAGAGGCATATCCCTATCAGCAGAGAGCCAGTCCCCACTGCCTTGACTGTATTGGCTGTTGAAGATGATGAATGGTAGGTGATTAACTTCAGGATGCTGCATGATACCCTCTCTGAAATGGAGACTTGTTTTGATCACAGCTTTGAAAGCAAAACCTAATGCTATGCCATTGCAATCTGGTGGAAGAAAGTGTGGCTATTACTCGATGATGGCTCACCATAAAGCCACCATGCAGGGAAGTTGCTCATCAATTTGGTTTAGGAAGAATCCCTATCATGGTAGAGGTTTCTCTGCAGATTGAGCATGATCTATTGGAGGCTGTGGCTTGCCTCAGGAACTGCAGAAAATACTTAAGCTTTCTATCATTTATTCAGTCTGAGTTAGATTCATAGGAAATATGTTGGGGATTTGAGCTTCTCATTTTACTTACTTACTTACTTACTTCTTACTTATTTAGCCACCCATCTCACCACGATCCAATGAACCAAGACCCAAGGGAAGGCAGGACCTGCAGCACGTGTTTTAATTGGTGCTATTGAAAGAGTCACTTGGCAATGCAATCTGGAGAACATCTCCTCAAAATAATGCCCAGTATAGACTAATCCATTTTTTGAAGTAGCAAGGACATTCTTTGGAATTCATTACACTGCTATTCCAGAATATGGTGGCTTAGAGTGGAAGCTTCATTGACACTGAAATAGGCTGCAATTGAATTCACCATTAGGTACATAGGAGCTCTGCAGTCTATTTAACTGTGGACTCTGGTTCAGTTTGTCCCTGAAAGCTCCACAAGGAAGGGTTACCATCTCACTGATTATCAATGGGGACAATGCATATCCTCTTGGGCAGTGTGTGATCAAGTCATTTATGACTTTGAGATGTGACTTTGGGATGTTTAAAGGTGCAGTGGCACTAAGTGCAAGGCTACTGTTGGCTGGAGACAATGCCTTCACCAAAATTAAAGTGAAAGAAAGGGCGTCTCTGACTGGGATGATTGGGAGCTGTGAGGCACACCCTCACATGGCAGTCCAGAGCCAGTGTCATGTGGCTGAGGAGGACATAGCAGCTCCAGAAGCAATAATGAACCTTTTCTAGTTCTATCACACCCAAGGCATTTTTTTCTTACTCTTCTCAGGAGAATCTGCCACCATGAACATGTCTGTGTTCATCACTACTTCTATGACCAGAATTCATTAAGGGGAACTCAGTAGTTTTCATGTAAGAATACACGCTCCTTCAGTTTCTAAAATGATTGAAGGTGATCTTTGTTCTCTTGACTCCTGTTCATTCAAAAAGTTCTTCTCTAAGCCAAAATCAAATGCCCTGCCTCATGCAATGGCTTTGATAGATGAGAGGAGGTTATGCTTTGAGTCAAACTGCACTACAAAGTCACTGCTACTGGGGCAGCAAAAGAGGAAAGCAGAAATCTGCTAGTGGCCAATGCAAAAAGCAATTTTAAAAGCTGTTCGGCTCCCTTATTGGCATTCAATTACCCAGAATCTGACCAGTAAGGATGGATGAGCCCATTGTGTTGGCAAGAAGTAAAACAATTACCTGGCATAGGGACACAAGGAGGCAGAAAGTAGTTCATAGTAAAGGCAAGCCATCCCTCTCCCTCTTGTGCTTCCCCTCCTCCTTCTCTCCCCCTCTCTTTCTCTATCACCATAACCCCAGTAATTAACTATATACCGTATATACTCGAGTATAAGTCGACCCGAATATAAGCCGAGGCCCCCAATTTTACCACAAAAACTGGGAAAACTCAGTTATAAGCCGACTCGAGTATAAGCCGGGGGTGGGAAATGCAGCGGCTACTGGTAAATTTCAAAATAAAAAAAGACTGGTCAAAAGTGCGAGGACCTGTCAGAAATCACTTTTTTCAGCCCTCTGGGTAGTCCTTTTGTGCATATGGACTACTCAGAGGGCTGAAAAAGTAATTTTTGACTGGTCCTCGCACTTGTGATCAATCCCCGAACTTATGACTGTCCTCACATTTTACGTTTTTGCCCTATCTTGTCACCATGGTAAAGAGAAGCAGTTGTGAAATGAGTGACATGGTTGTTAAGAATGCTACAATGGGCAGAAATGATGACCAGTCATAAGTGCGAAGACCGGTCAAAAGTGCAAGGACCTGTCAGAAATCACTTTTTTCAGCCCTCTGGGTAGTCCTTTTGTGCATATGGACTACTCAGAGGGCTGGAAAAGTAATTTTTGACTGGTCCTCGCACTTGTGACCAGTCCTCGAACTTACGACTGTCCTCACATTTTACGTTTTTGCCCTATCTTGTCACCATTTCTCTCTCCCCCTCTCTTTCTCATTCTTTCTCTCTCTCCCTCTTTTTTTTTAAAAAATTGATTTATATGCCGCCCTTCTCCGAAGACTCAGGGCGGCTTACAATGCGCTAAGCAATAGCCTTCATACTTTTTGTATATTTTTACAAAGTCAGCTTATTGCCCCCACAAACTGGGTCCTCAATTTACCTACCTTAGAAAGGATGGAAGGCTGAGTCAACTTTGAGCCTTGGTGAGATTCGAACCTGCAATAATTGCAGGCAGCTGTGTTAATAACAGGGTGCTTTAGTCCATTGTACTAGAGCCTTGGATAGTACAAGGCTCTTTCTCTCTCTCTCCCCCACTCTCTCTCTCATTCTCTTTCTCCCCCCTTTCTCTCTCTCCCCCACTCTCTCTCTCTCATTCTCTCTTTCATTCTTTGTCTCTTTCTGTGTCTCAGCCCTCGCCACCCCTGATTTCAAGCCCCATAACTCTCAGCCTGCCTAAAGAATGATGCCCTCTGTAGATTCACCCGCCCAACTCCAGTGCCCCTATTCCCCAGCCAACTTGACGTCACTCACTGTTAGAGCCAGGAGCTGCACATTTTGAAGCTCATTCTGCCCTTCTGAAGACCCCAATGCTTTGAGTTTCCCTCCACCACCCAAGCAAACATCGGAGCCTTCTCTTGCAGAAGCAGAATCCAGCAGAGAAATGGAATAATGAGGGGGGGGAATCGGAAGGAGAAGGGGTAATTAGCAGAATCCAGGCACAGAAATGGAAAAACGGGGTAGGGGGAATGGGAATGGAGAGGAGAAGGTGTAAGAAGACGTTTCCTTAGATCACTGACGCTCCCAACAATGAGTTTGGTGGAGATATAAGGAAATGTCTTCCAGCTCTTCAAGACTGACTTTAAGCTGACAGCAAAAGTAGTGGGGGGGGGCAACAGGGGTGTGTGTGTTTATGTATGTCCCTCCCTCTGCAAGAACTTGGAGGCAGACGCTGCCCCTCTGAGGAAAAGAGGAGGCGGCGAAGCCCTGGCTGTCACCTGGGAGAGGAGGAGGGCATGCTGGGAAGCTCCCTTCCCCGCAGCCCTGTGAAGCTTGCCTGCCTTCCACGTGGCCCGGTTCGGGGGTGTGGCCAGCCACCAATTGCTACCTGTACAGCGAACTCGCCTCAATCTCCGCTATCTACTCGCCCAAGCCGGTCCAAAGTGGGAGCATTTCACCCCTGCCTCCCTGCAACCCCTAAAGCAAAAAGGGGCGCGGGGGAGGGGCGCGCACCCCCCACACCCCATTTTGGCTTTAGCAAGCCTCTCTGCAACCCTGGGAGCCAAAACAGTTGCAAGGAAAAAGGCATTTTTTCCGTGACTCGAATATAAGCCAAGGGGGCTTTTTTCAGCCTGAAAAACATGCTGAAAAACTCGGCTTATATTCGAGTATATATACGGTAAATTAAAATCAGTTTAAAACAAGGCAATAAATAGCATCGAACTAGAGTAACAAATAATGGGAGATCTGGTACCCCATCATCAAATGTTTACTTAAATGTATTTCAAAATGTGAAATGCAAATATTTTCACACAGTACAAAGTGTGAAACCAGGAGGGGAAAATCTTTGATGGATATGGTTCTGGAGAGCTACTCTTGGCAGTTTTTGGCTCAGCCTTCCACTGCTGAGGGCTGCTGCAGTCTGTGCCACCATGGACCTGCACACATAAAGTGTGACAAGAAAAGCAAAAGCATGTTAATGAGACCTTAACAAGATTGACTGTAGTGATTTTGTTTGTAATTCCCTGAGTTATGATTGTAGCCTTCCTTTGTTTTCTCTACATTTCCAGGCAACTCATATTCCAGTGCATACAAATAGCCCAGCCAAAACAGGAAGGGAAGGAGATCTCTTTGGGTGTTCTGCGTATTCATTTCACAGGGTGAAAAGTCAATCATGACAATTTTGAAAGCTAAACCACCTTTCAATAACAAACTGATTGAATTCATGTCTTGCCAGATATCAGGTGTAGCAGCACAATATAACATACTGAGCATTGAACATACTGTATCCCTGAAAGCAAGCAAATGGATCAAATACACAAATCAATCCAGATTGAATCAGATCCAATCTTGATTATAGACATAGACAGCATTATTTTAGGGGGCAGCAACCAAGCATGGCAACAAACTACCCAGTTCCTGAAATAAGCTTCTTGTTGTGCTTGGTCTCACTCATTCTGGCTCACTCATCACATCCAAATCAATCCAGAGTTCACGCTCAGGGCAGAAATGACCGAGTTTAAATTATCTTACTTTGGGAATAATATGCAAAGGTTTCAGTCTCTGGAAAAGGATCTGAAGCTGGGAAATTGTAATGATATGCGAGCATGACCTTGAGAGATAAGGAGAAGAGATGTTGCCTAAGGAATGATCAGATAGAAGAGTAGGAGCCTGCAATTGATTAGTGGTCAGAGAAAGAAACTTAAGAAGGATCAATGATAATTGATCAGGCTGCAAAAAGAGAAGGTGGGAGTTTTGTACTTTCAGGCTTACAAGAATGGTGTTAGTCCTTCCCAGGAAACAATCTGATGAGTTAATTGTACTTTATTGCAAGATTACATTAATAGAATCTTTCAAATCTGAAAGTACGAATCTCCCATCTTTTCTTTTTACAGCCTGTTCCCAAAACAACTGGAGCACTGCTTGAAGACCATCAACATTGACAAAATCATCATCAGTCAGTTGCGTAAGGTAGCTTTATTTGGAACAGTTGCATCCTGCTCCGGTTGGATGTAACTGTTCCAAATAAATACCTTTAACACCATCAAACATCGTCTGCCTGTCCTGAGTTGTCCCAGCTTCTTGGGAAATACTAGATAGATGCATTTAAATGCAAAATCCAGTATAAACATCTGACTGACTATATGATATATTACATTTACTGTACTTGCCACCCAACTCCCAGTGACTCAACAATAGTTACTGGTCTGATTGGAGTTTTTCTTGCCACTTCCTTTTTTACTTCTGAGTTTTCAAAAGCTTTCAAATCTAGGGATTATCACGAGTGTGCAATGCTTGAACAACAGCTTATGCTTAAGTTTACATGGCACTATAAAGGGAAGCAGTTAATTATAAAGTACAAACCTAAAGTTATGGTCACTTGAAAAGCCATTATTGATATAATAACAACAAGGTTGCAGAGCAGATTAGATGTTCTAAGCATTCCCATATTCTCAAAGAAAAACCATTTAGATAATACAGATAGTCATTGACTTACGACACAACTGAGCCCAAAATTTCTGTGGCTAAGCCAAGGCAGTTGTTAAGTGAATTTTGCCCCGTTTTATGACCTTTTTGCCATAGTTGTTAAGTGAATCATTGCAGTTATTAAGTTAATTGCATGGTTGTTAAGTGAATCTGGCTTCCCCATTGACTTTGCTTGACAGAAGGTCCAGTGGGATTTAAATAATTTAACAACTGGTTCTCCCAGCATCAGGTTAGCTGTTGTGGGAGGCATGGCCTATTCCCATCCTCCAGCTCCACTGCACATGCGAGATGAGCCACCCGCGATGGCCAAACTGACCCTGGGAGAACCAGAAATTACACCCCCCACCCCACACTATCAAAGTGGATCCTGGGAGCTGCACTGCAATGGAGAAACAGGAAATGGAGCGGTTGGCATGCGGGAAAGAGGAGGAGCAGGGAGAAGAAAGAGGGAAAGTGGCCTTGTCCTTCCCTTGCGCCGGCCACTCCATTGCCCATTTCTCCATTGCAGTGCAGCAGAGCGCCCAGGATCCACTTTGATACTGGGGTTGGGTGGATAATTTAACAACCGGTTCATGCAAACCGGTGGGAATCGGCTGAATACCACCATTTAGAAAATCACATGACCCTGGGACACGGCAACCATCATAAATACATGCCAGTTGTTAAGCCTCCAAAGTTTGATCATATGTCCACAGGGATGCTACAACGGTTGTAACTGTGAAAAATGGCCATAACTCACTTTTTTCCAGTGCCATTGTAACAGAATGGTCACTATATGAATAGTTGTAAGTCAAACACTTCCTATATTGGCCTGATCCCTTGCTAAAAAGAGTATAGTAGAATTACAAAGCATTCAGGGAAGGAAATGTATTTTGTGCTCTTAGGATACA
>WNWU01000056.1:5919160-5946421 GCA_012654045.1 Ptyas mucosa | reverse complement strand
AACATCTGCGACTTCAAAGAGTACTAAGAACTCCACAGTTCAACCTTGAGCTTCCTATATATTCTCTTCTATGGAATGTGGATTGGACACAAAAATGAGTGACCAGTAAAAAAGAATGATATATTATGGTAGTTTGGTCAAAGATAGAATGAATGAAGATATAATTGCCAAGGAAATCAGGGGTGAGTAGATCAAGAGGAAGAGGAAGATTGACAATTGTAGTATTAGAGGGAGGTCATAAGCAGAGAAGAGAAGAGAGAAACTAAAGAAAGAACTAAAGACAGTGCATTAATTGGTCCATGGGCATATTGAAAGCAAGGATGGTTTACAAGGGTAGAGATATAAATAGTGTTGGTGTAAAGAATAATTTATTTATACAGATTATCTACCACTTGAAACTAATGGATTTTAGTTCTATTTCCTTTTGTCTTATTTCTTGTCATTTCTTTTGCTCACTATTACTTACTTTTTTCCTGGGCTTTGCTTTATGTTGTTTGCATTAAAAAGGAATGGTGTGAAGGAGATGGATGGATGGATGGATGGATGTTTCATCCAAAACCCTGTAACTGGCCAATAAATGTTTAGGGGTCAGTGTGGACTTGAATTTGATCCTTGACCAATACTGTGACCATTATACTGCAGTAACTAATGTTCAGTCAGTTGGGAACTATATTTTGATATACACTTTTATAACGATATCTTCCTATGGAAGCATATGGGGAGGAGGTGGATATATGCATTTGATCAAAGTATCAAAACCTACAACACATCAGGGACTTCAACTTTTGCTATAAATTTTTCCTGTGGGTACCCATCAAAATTGGAGTTAATATACAAGAAGCACTGCTTATCATCTCCTGGAGATTGCTGGCTGGGGAATCCTGGAAGCTGAAGTCCACAGTATTAAAAGTTGTCAAGATTGAGAAACATTGAATTAACATGTAAAATCCTCAAACTGTCCTGTATGTCATCAATCGGCATGCATTCCTGGCTCGGAGACTGAATTTTTCGGAATTTCCTACTTTTTGTATGTCACGGTGAGACTGAAACAATTGGGCTTTTTATTAATTACTTAGTTACTGGCTACTCCAATTTTTTATTTGGCATTGGCTTCACTGTACCTTAGTCTCATATAACTATATCCAATATGTATCATGTATTGCTTTTCTTCATTTCTCTTCGGCATTGAAATGTTTGCTGCTTAATACTCAGACTGGTTACTTCCTTGTTTTACCTACCTAGGAAAGAAAGAATAAAAGCCTTTTTCTCATCGGTAAGGTATTTGCATTTTAAAAAAGTTTTCTCACAGGAGCAGCATTTGGTAAATTGCAAATGCACAGGAGGATTAGCTGTAAATGGATGAGAATATTGCAAGCACTGCTGGAAGATGTCTGATAATTATGTGTAAAAATGGATCAACATTTCAGCATTGTTTGCTCTGAGTCAATTCCATGTCATTTCTTTGACATCACGAACAATGGAAGGAAATGTAAAAGAATGGAACCACCCACAAAGTAATGGCATGTCTGAATGTAAGATCTCAGAATAGGTGACACATATTTCAAATAAACGTATTGGATTTCCTTTGCATTTTGTACTGCAGATGCCTGAGAGCTAAGACTGGTTTTATATTTGGATTATGAAATCATTGATGTTAATGGTGTTTCATGATGATGATAGCAGAGCTGATATATTTCAGACTTGATCTGGAACAACCAACTGATATCTTAGACAGTCTACTTAATAACCGTATCAGATATTTATCATGTATGCTAGAAAGTTTGCCTAAAGTGTCACTCGTATATGTATATAATATTCTAAACCTTAAGGCAGTATCCTTTTATATTTTATGTCAACTAAATATTAATAATGCTCACAGATACCTCTGCCACTATATTATTTTTTACATTACTCTTTAAGAGAGGTGGCAACACCTGTGACCACGTGTACAAGTGTTTGCATCCTTTTTTTCACAATGCTTCCTCAGAATTATGGCAACGATGATTGATTTTACTCTGAATTTATTTCCTATTGCCACTGTATTGTTGAATGTGATAGACTTGTGATTTCACACATCCTCTTGCTGGATATGTGACTTCTGAGTGATTGCTAAGAATAACAAAATGGAAACAGCAAGAGGTATTGAACAGATGCATAGGGTAACTTAAATAAATAACAATTGGAGAAGGTGTTCAAGGATATTAGAAGAGATGAAAGGAAAACCCTATTTCAGATGCATGTACTGTATGTTTTCAAACGTGCTTTATTTGGCTTTTTTTCCCCACATGTATTTCTGAGGATTCACTTTCTGTGGCCTTTGAACTGTCAATTCATCAAATGGATGTCTATTGAAAGCATGTATGAAAAGTAGATATATAGATATAGATATAGATATATAATCATATACTTTGGATTATTACTGTTTTATCAGTTCCTCACTCAACTTTTGAATGTGAATTTTTAAATTTGAACCTCTAATGTGAAATGTTAGTTAAAATCTGAAGTTAACCACTTTTTTAAAGTTTATTTATTTTATTTATTTTTTATTTATTTATTAAATTTATATACCGCCCTACTCCCGAAGGACTCAGGGCGGTGTACAGTTGAACGAAATATACATGTAATAAAGGAATTGAAAAAACCGATTTAAAATATAATTAAATAGTTAGGTTCGGATATAGTATTGAATTAGATCATTTCAAGTTTCTGGGGCAGATTCAGAATATAAAATTTAAAGTAGTTTTTAGATGAGGTTAGGTCAGGCCGGCCTGCTTGAAAAGAAATGTTTTGAGGGCATGGCGGAATGTACGAAGATCCGAGATTATCCGAATCTCTGAGGGCAGCTCATTCCAGATGGTAGGTGCTCCCACAGAGAAGGCTCTCCCCCTGGGGGCTGCCAGCCGACACTGTTTGACCAACGGTACCCTGAGAAGTCCCTCTCTATGGGAGCGTACTGGTCTGTGGGAGGTTATTGGTGACAGAAGGCGGTCTCATAGGTATCCCGGTCCTAAGCCATGGGGCGCTTTAAAGATGGTAACTGAAACCTTGAAGCACACCCGGAAGACCAAAGGGAGCCAGTGCAGCTCGCGTAGCAGGGGAGCCACATGGGAATGCCATGTTGCTCCCATAACAACCCACGCGGCTGCATTCTGGACCAACTGAAGCCTCCGGGTGCTCCTCAGGGGGAGCCCCATGTAGAGAGCATTGCAGTAGTCCATGCAGGAAGAGACGAGGGCATGAGTAACTGTCATTAATGAATCCCGATCCAGAAAGGGACGCAACTGGCGTATCAGGCGAACCTGATAAAAAGCTCTCCTGGCCACAACTGTCAGATGTTCTTCTAAGGACAGCTGTGAGTCCAGGAGGACACCTAAGTTGCGAGCCCTCTCTGTGGGGGCCAATGACTCGCTTAAAGATTTGCTTATGTGTCTTAGAAACACTGATTCTTATTTTTAGATAAACCAACAATTTATGATTATACCATAAGGCAAGTTCCTTTTCAATCAAATTTTTAAAGAATTTAAGGACTCTAATGTTTAAATAATAGACTTAAGAATCCCACAGAGCATGTTCAAATGTTTAGGTACATACAGAATTTCTAAAGTAAATATTCCTGATGTTTGTTTTTAATTGGTACAGTAAAAGTATTAGGTTCATAGGTTGTCTAAGGTCAAATATTGATTTTTATTCCCGTAAGATAGAATGTCTTATTCAATCTAATACATGTGATCCATCTTGGCTACATTTAACTTCTTCATCTAAATCCCAATGTTTTCTTAGCATTTCGCTCTCTAGAAATGGCAGTTTATGCATTTGAGATAAGAACAATCCAACATGTTATTCAATATTGGGCCTTAAAATATTACAGTTGCCTTCCCAAGATGATGTTCTCCAAATGTATTGGGATTGTAATTCACAGAATTCCCGCCAACATGGTCAACTGAGACTGGGTGCCCAAAACTAGAGAAAAACATATCCTGATGACTTAGCTTGCTAATTTTTTCCCACGTAAGTATTCCTTCACCAGTGATTTCATTAGTTGCCTGATATGCAGACCATGGCACCAAGGGGTGATTCAAAATTTAATCACTGAATTCTGCACAAGGAGACTGGTTCTCTGGAGTCTTGTTACTATGTGCTTTGAATTAAATAAGTGCAAAGAATGTATTCTTCTATCTTGAGTGACTCAACTTCCATAAGCATCTGAGTTGACATGTTGTCTAAATGCAGATACAACATCAAAATTAGAGTTGACTCAATATCAATAAGCAAGGAGAACTGTCCCAAAATTAATTTTATTTTGTCCCAACAGCCCTATCAAATTTCTATGTGTGTGTGTATGTGATACATATACAGTACATATATACATACACATCCATCCATATATACATACATATATATTTGAAATCTATTCCCTTTCCTTGCTTTTGAAGAATCCACCAGTATGATATAAAGGACTATTTAATTTTTCGGATTCTATTTCTTTCTGTCATTATTATTTTTTGCATCTAGCCTATCCCTCAGGGTCCTTAGCTGTAACAACAGTATCATGGTCTGCCACACTTGCAGTAAGTATTGTAAGCAAGCTTGACTTTGCTTCTGGGCAGCTGCTGCTCCTCATCCGTCATCTCTGCATACCTGGCTGAGTTATGTTCAGCTTTTAAGCAGTTAAGTACCATTTGTTTATCTAACTGGAACACTTCAGGAGAAGAGGAAGGCTGTTGGTTATATGCATCCCGAGAGGGGAGCTATGGGTTACAGCTGGATCTGCAGAAAATGCAATGGCACACCTATTCTGGTCTTTGTCTTTTGTTATTTTATTCATTTTGAAATGAACCTGTTTCATATGAGGCATCACATTTCCCCCAAACAGAAGGAAGACCAAGAAGCATCAATTTAATGATTCGGATCCCTTTGTGGGGAGAGAATTGAGTACATTATTTTTTGAGTTATCTTTTTATTTACATATGTACAAGCAGCAAGAAGAGGCCATGCCTAGGCAGATGAAAAAGAGCTGCTACCCTTCAAAACAAACAGAAGATCCTTGGAGAGTCTCTTCCATTCACCCTAATTCTTTGTTGCCTGCCGTCTGCAAAGAACCCACTTTTGTTATTGTTGTGGGGCTGTTAAAAGCAGCCTCACTGATCACCAAAATGGAACCCAACTTCCTTCCTGAAGCACTTCCATTGTCAGGTCAGCTGAAGGTTTACAAAACAATACAAGCTCAGACTTTCCAAGAACTTCCTGAGGCAAGATTGTTAAAAATGTGAGGAGGAAAGTAAAATGTGACTGAAGTTCATTCCAAAAGCTCTTTCTGTCTAGCCACAAACCTGGTACCTAAATCATCAGGGGTTGAGGTCAGCCACAGATTTTCATTCAGGAAGCATACTTCTGGGCAACAAAGCCAGTGGGCATGTGTTTTCATCTTTTCCATTTCCTAATTCTGCAAAAGAGGTTTAAGATGATCCATTGGAATCTTTGCTTCTGTCGGCCTCAAAATCTTGAAAATGAGGAGTAAAGGGCAAGGTTTAAATATTTTCTTGTCCCAAAGTGCTGCAGGACTTAGCAAGCATGCATCTTCTTTTCCCAACATGTTACCACTAGCTAATTTTCATGGCATGGATAGTATTGTCATGCTTTAGATTTGTCATTTTGTTTTAAACGTTGTAAATTGCCTTAAGTGTTACAAAAGGAGAAAGTCGACCTTTAATAAAAGTAGGGAAAAAATGAGTAATTTCCCAGCTGTAAAGTAAGCACCATAATTCCTAAGTCATGCAGTTGTGAGGCCTCACTCTGGTATTAACAGCTGTCCAGAGTCCTCTGGAGTGGGTGGCTGTATTAAATTTAATAAACAAGCAGTAGCCACTGAAAAAGCTGCTTCCGCATGATGGCGTGTGGTAGGATACTGATCTACCGTGAGTGGTGTGCTGTTATGTTCTCAAGACTTTCCTCCTTGGGCAGCCATATTGACTTTCTTCTGGCTGGCTGTGCCACAGCTCCAAAGACAAGATTTCTAATTTGCTGTTTGCAACACCGGAGTTTTGCAGTGGAATTGTTAACCTCATAGAATGCATTTCTCATTGCTCACCTCCAAGTCACAATAAGATAGGAATGGGCAGATACCGAGCTTCTGAAATCACCTTTGTTTTATTAGGCTTTTTGGGTTTATCAGTGAGAGCCCAAGTCTATAAAAGTGGTACAGATGGCATGGGACACATTTGCCATAAGGAGATTACCAAATGGGGCTTCAGGTTCATGGCAACTTCCATTCACATAAAACCTTCCCAATGCAATGTAAAGAGCCTGGCTGACTATGAACAAATGTTCAACCAGGCATATGGGATCAGGGACCCTCATGACTCTTCTCATCAAATAGCCACTCTATTTTTGCTTCAAATTTTCCTTTTCACACTTAGGGGGAGCAAAGCTTCTGAGTTGTTAGGACTCTATCACATGAAATTAAAACTCTTATAAATCTGAAAAATAGACATAGATTTATTGATCAATCTGGTGTACCTTCTGTGCTATGAGCCGTTACAGGCATAGCTGGTTATTTGCATTCACTGCCACCTTTTATTTTCTTTCATCTTCCCATTTTTATTTTTGCTTACAAATGCATACCTACCATTCATTGCTCAACTATGCTCACCTATGGTTAAGTTCACTTTAAAAGATTTTTAAAACAGTTGTCAAAAAATCAATAAAAGAGGGATAATTATAATTGATAATTTTCTGGATCATAACAGGAATGAAAATGACATGGGAATCACAGGAAATTCCCTCCTTTGAAGCTGGAATTTATATCAGGAAGTAATTCCCTACTGGTGTTACATTTGAAGACACAGCAGCTCTTATACGCTGTCCATACATGTCTATCATTGATTCCTACACCTTTCCTTAGCTTACGTTGTATTTGCACCATAGTTGTATTAAACAGGAATGATGGAGGAATAAATGTTGTTGTTTTCCGTGGGGAAACCAGTGGTTTTCAGTCATGCTGAACGTGGTCAGTGATTCATGTTGCTGCAAAGGTTCTCAAAATCTCTTGTTGATAAGTGGGATGGAGGTGGGAGCAATTTTGCTCGCAAGCCAAACCAAGGTGTAGATTTACTTTAAAGAACTGCTGGAGATGATGTGGGCTTTCTTTTTTTAAATAAAGCTGTGTGCTTTGATTTTGTTTCTCAGAAACACAGAAAGCCACCTGTAATCAGGAGGAAAATGTGACAGGATCACAGGAAGGATTGCACTACGGGAAAGGTACTTGAAATTAGTGTTGTAGAAGAAAATAGACAAGTGAATCTTTTACCTGAACAACTTTTGTTGATGTAAGAGTTAACAAGACCCCTTCTGACATTCTTGTTTCTTCAGAACAATCAAAGGTTTATAGAAACAGAGTTGGAAAGGACCTTGGAGATCATCTAGTCCAACCCCCTGCTCATGCAGGAGACCTGTACTAGGGATTCGAACCGCCGAACTGCCGACCTTTCTGATCAACAAGCTCAGTTTTTCAGCCACTGAGCCACTTTTGCTTCTGGCCTTTTGTGTGCTCTTACTGTATATAACTTTGTACAGAATTATTCTGTGGCAATATGGGCAGCAAATAAATAAATATGCACATGCAAATAGGCCTCTTTTATTGTTATAGAAACATTTACACATTTTATTTAGTGATCTGGGAATCTCCTCTCCAGAAAAAAAAGTGGTGGATGATCCCTGCTAAATAGTATGAGTGTGTGTGTGCTTGTGTCTGTTCTATCTGTCTCTGTATGTATGATTGTTTGATACGGCTGCTGTATTTTATGCCTTGTGTCTTATTAATACTATGCTAAAAAAAGCACACAGAACTTTTAAAAACTGATATAAGGTACAGTGGTATCTCAGTACTCATTGGTAAGGTGCGATGAGTACCAAAAAACAAATTTTTCCCATAAGGAATAAAGTAGTGAGTCACAATGCAGCTGGCACTGACAAGTTCTAACTTGTGCATTGAGTACCAAACAAATGATGAGTAGCAGGACAAAATGTTCACATCAAAATGCATTGAGTACCAAATTTGATAAGTTTCAAAGTAGTTGAGTACCAAGGTACCACTATATTTGAAACAGCTAACTCAACCCAGGAAAGGCCTATTAAATAGACAAATGTCCTCTATTTATTTTTAGTATTTTCCTCCAATGGTGGAAGGCTGGTCAAAGTGTACAAGCCATTTCCAAACAAAATAATTTTCTTGAAGTTAATTTACTATGCTATCAACTATTTACATCCAGCCCTCTGCTGCAAGTATGTTAGAACTGAAATTAAATCAGATTATATTTTCTTTCCTTATTTAATGGTTTGCTGCCTTTTTTCTCTTTTATACAAGCATGGAGTCAATCATAAACCACATAGTTCGCATTATTATTTCACAATATTATTATATAGTCAATCATCTCTGGATCAATGTGACATCACAAATACAATTCAGAGTAAAAACAATATTTGACTTTAGGCTAATGCTCTGAACATTTTCCTCAAATACACACACACACACAAATGAAACTGAGATCTTTAAAAAGCTTAACAGTGCCTTTTCAAGAAAACCTACTCAAAGGAACCCAGTACAAAACAACAAATTTAAAAATCTGCTGCCTTCACGGTTTACAATCCAATACACTCCCAATTTATTTATTCATTTATATCTATTGTATACATTGCTTTTTTCTGAAATATGAAAAAGGCTAAAGGAGGGGGGTAGCGAAACAAAAACCCAAACAGTTTAATGTTACAGTTCTTAAGTAACCCCAAACTGAGATGAATATTGTTCATGTAGTCTGTGCTAGTAGCATGAGGAAAAGCTTCTTGGATTTCGGCAAACAATTGTCAGAAGTGCTGAAGGAATATCTGAACTTCTTTCACTGGTTGGAAATTTAATGGAATGGCATTGAGAAGGCTTGATGGGGTTCATCCACTGGGCTCAACCATCTCCTCTCAGCTCCAACATTAACAACCCTGAGTATCCCAAGAGGGCCTACACAAGTGCTTAACTACAGATCAGAGCATTTATGTGTGTGTGGGGGGGGGAGAAACCCATTCAGATTCTTAAGCACTTAAGGACTCTAATGAACTTGCCACGCCTGTGGCAACGCACAACGGGAAAAACCACATTCATTCATTCATTCTTTCATCCATCCATGTTTAAAACTCCTTTCCAGCAGACGAAAAGTGAATCTTGTATTGTATAGCAATTCAGCAGTGAAATCCACTCCATTGTTTCCCTCCAAGTCAGAAAAGGTCATCTATTGTTGATCAGTTAAAAGGTGTACCTGGATTGGAGAAAATGCACTGACAAGGGCAGACCGATCCAGAAAAGAGGCAGGACAACACTCTCCTTTATCTACAAACAAAGAGGAAAACTCCTGGAGTATCAGAGGTCTATAGCAAAAACAATCTGATTTTTTTTTTTTGGGTAGCCCTGGTGTTCTTTTCCGTGATGTCGTGACAAAGTGCTGCAGTGAATAATCCTCCTAAAATGCCTGTGGCAGATGCATAATGCCTATGGCTTTGAATGGGCTGGGTTGGTTTCAAGGCCTTTGCTTAATCCGTTATGTACTGCACAGTCTCCAGTCCCTACTTGTTGCCAGGAACATGAGAGCAAGGTGTGGCTGTACTAGCCATCCATCGCTCCTCTCAGCTTTGGCACATGGTGAAATCTGATCAAGGTCACTCCACAACCCATAAGGATACCTTAAGTATAAAAATTGAATTCCCTGTCAAGTGAACATCAGCTGGGAGATGTTCTTGCCTTCATTCTTGCCTGAGGTCTCATGGCTTGCTGTATGTATATGGTGTGGTTCTGAGTTTATGACTTTCAGGACTGTCTGACTAGTTTTTTGTTTTTCAACTCTGCGTATACGTTTCAGCTTTCCCTACCTCTAAGAGATCCTTGTAAAATTTGTTCCTACCTTTGCTTTCACCTGTAAAACTTCTTTTTTGAATCTCTTTTCCTCCCACCCTCTCTAAAAATTTCCTTCTAGGCCCCTGTGGCTTCTGCTTTTTTCTTTTCAGGTCTTTAGTGAGACCATTCAGTGTTTTGGGATTAGGCCAACCAACTGCAGGGTTAGGACAATATTTTATTTGAAGATGTGCTTTCAGTGTTGACTCCTGGTGACTGCCTAGACAAATTCCTGAAGTTTTCTTGGTAAGGTTTTCAGGTGTGCCATTACCTGCTTCCTAGGGCTAAGAGAGAGGGACTGGCCCAAGGTCACCCAGCTAGCTTTGTGCGTACAGTGGGACTAGAATTTACCATTTCCCGGTTTCTAGCCTGATACCTTAACAACTAATTTAATTTAATTTAATTTAATGTATTGCATTTCTATGCCGCCCAACTCCCAAGGGACTCTGGGTGGCTATACCAAATTGGCTCTCCGGGACAATATGGAAAATAGCAAATAGTGATATTTAGAATCAGTGTATCAGTATAATTCAGCTAGGCCTGACAGATCATACCATACCTGTACCATACTAGTACAGAAGCTCATAATACAGGACAATGCAGTGGGATTTTAAAATATTTGTGTACCGGAAGGTCACAACTTGTGCACTTATGAATAGTTCAATACTCAATTTAGTATAAATTGTAAACTGATACCAGGTCATGTTTAATGTGAGCCAAAACTCAGTCAATGGGAGAGGCTAGCATGTGTGCCTTTGAGGCTAGTGAGTGTGCAGTTGTTGTTGCAATTTTAAATACCAGTTATTGCGTCTTCAGAATGGAGAGAAAAGGGGAGAGGAAGAAAGGGAGGGGAAATAAGAGTAGGAGAGAGGGT
Source organism: Ptyas mucosa (assembly GCA_012654045.1). NCBI lineage: Eukaryota > Metazoa > Chordata > Lepidosauria > Squamata > Colubridae > Ptyas > Ptyas mucosa. The sequence goes on along the minus strand of WNWU01000056.1, from coordinate 5,935,616 downwards.
TAGAAAGAAAGGAAAGGGGGAGGAGTGGGGGAAAGGAAGGGGAAGGAGAGGAGGGGAAGGAGAGGAGGGGAGGGGAAGGAGAGGAGGAAAGAAGAAAGTTGAAAAGAATGGAAGAAGGGAGGGAAGGGTAAGAGGAGAGAAGGAGAGGAATGGTTGTTGTGGAAGAAGGGAGATATGGAATGGTAGAAGAGCAACTCCGAATACATTTTAAAGTTTTAGGATGAAGAATGAACCAATATGGGAATCAAAAGATAATATGTGTGATAAGAATGGTTAAAGAGATTGTACATTTATATATGTTTTATGAGAAATAAAAATAAAAAACTTTTATAAAAAAAAGGAATGGAAAAAAAAGGGGTTCCATTGGACAAAAACTCAAAAAAGAGGAGGCTCATTTTAAAGAACTACCACAGAATATCGAAATAGCCATATGTTTTGGATATAGTTTTATCCTTAAGCCTGTCCTTTTTAATTACTTAAATATGAGATCTATTTACCTCCATGACAGGAATGATATTTATGTTTTTGTTTATTTTGCTTTCTATTATGCCTTGTTAAAAATAAAATTAATTTTAAGTATATTTTATCTTTTAATAGTTTACAATTACATTTCATTAATAAACATGCAAAATATGTTTAAAAATCTCATTTCTGTCACGCTGGAACCGATTACCATATTTTCCATAGATTTTCCACTATCACTTTGAATAGTGCAACTTTGAGTAATGTGATCATTTTGTGGGCTGTATTAACTGCACCGATCAAGACCTATCTGTAGTAATCCATTAAATTACTTTAAATTGAAACATTAAGTTAAAACATTTTTATAAGTGCAAAAAATTTGCAAAATATTCTTAATGCATTTTTTCAAAAAAATAAAAAATATAACGTATTTATTAGTTGCTTGTTTGAGAATGATTTCAGTGTAAAAAAGATTGATTCTCAGCATAATACTGCATAATACTTGCATAATACTTTTTAAAGTTCAGAAGGCGTCTCCTTAGTCATTCGTTATACTACCTGGAAAGTACCTGTGTTTGGCTGAATTTCTATCCCTAATGAAGAGCAGAATGGGTGGAGAAATCAACCTATTTAAAATGTGATAGAGAGTTGAGAACTGTGGATGAAAGATATTGATGGCTCTTAAATGCATAGATAAATTCTCCAGAGGTTTAATTTCAAATTAAAAGCAGGGACACTGTCCAAATACATTTTAACAACCATAAATTGGATCTGGCAAACTTTAATCTTTAACAATCAACAAAATGTCCGAAGTGAAACACCAACATCTACATAAATAATATTAGCATAATCAACTCCTCTCTTATTTACCTGCAAATTACTCTGAGCACATAAAAAATTAATAAATATTAGCCAGGCATTGGTTCTCTAGAATTAGGAAGACTCTTTTCGAAGAGGTTTTAAAGCGATGGTTATTTAAGTTTGTTCATATTATTTATAGTCTCCTTTATGGGAGAATTATCTGTTAGAGGTTGGGAAGTAGAGGAGCAGCAAAAAGACAATTCTCTTGTCAAGGACAAGATCGGCTGAAATAAGGAATGGAGAAAAGAAAAGCAACTCAAAAATCCTTTCCAAATTTATCTGCCTTCTCATCAGTGGTGGGATCCTTCTGGTTTAACAACCAGTTTGGTGATTGCATGCTTTGCAGTCTTAAAAGAGTAAGGAAAAAAAAATAGAAAGTGTACAAAAGGAAAAGGAATAGGAAAAATAAAAAGGAAAGAAAAATAAGAATACAATAAAGAAAAAGATATATATGAAGAAATAACTTCCGCTTTCTCCAAACTGTTTGACCAAACTGTATGTTCATACATTACAACCAGCGGTGAAATCTGGCCGGATCTATCCAGCCGTGCGAACTGGTAGGGCTGATGGCAGGAGGCTCTGCCCACCCGCCAGGATGTCATTATGTCTCATTTTTGATCCTCTGTGCATGTGCAGAAGAGGCATGCATGCTCACATTTCCGAACCGGTAGCGAAGATAAGTGCATTTCACCACTGATTACAACTATGAGGTCACTTGGAATCCCTCAACTTTCAGTTCTTGGTAAGTCAAATGCAAAAACTCAGTCCCTGCAGTCTACTTGCAAAGAGCACATGTCCAGAGTATGTGTGGGTGATCCCATGATCTCTCCTTTCTCCAGAGAGATTTTGTCAGTCAGATTCATCCATTGATCACCGATCTCCACAGTAATGCCATCCCTATTCCTTCAGGGATGTCCAGCTCATCATGTCCTCATCTGAAATCCAACTACCTTAAGCTGTACGTAGATGTGTAGCTATTACTAAATTTCTCAAGTTCAGAAAGCATCAAGAAACCCACAGTTCAATTAATTAAATTAATAATTAAATGGCTCATATGATGTGTTGTTGCCGGGACGGGGGACAGGGGTTATTTTATTATATTATATTATTAATTTATTATAGGATTCTCTTTTTTTAGTTTTATTGTTTTTTATATGATGTTTTTATATTCTTGTAAGCTGCCTTGAGTCGCCATGTGCGAATAGGTGGCAAAATAAAACAAACAAACAAACAAATAAAATCCTGAACTACAAATATGCTCTTCCATTGAAACTCCTGCAACTAGTGCAGTGTTCATATTTTCAGTGCCTTCAAATCTTCTTCTTCTGGGCCTCTACACTGGGCAGACAAATCTCATGCCATGTCATAGCCTTCCCTGCATAGAAATTTCTACCCTGATTCCATTTCATGGAATCATTCATGTGCTTGAATCATGCTGGAACCACCATTTCTTCAGCAGTCCAAAACTGCCCAATTCCATCTTCGCTTGCTACCTATTTTCTTCTGCAACACCATTGCCTTCCTACCAGCTCCTTAACCCATTTCATCTTCCCTTCCCCATAGAAGACTCTGTGAATGTATCAAGTCTCATGGGCTAATCTCTCACTTCTTTCCAAGTCTCAGGCTTTGATCACAAATACAGTTTGTATGCCTGAGAAATCACATGACAGGATGGCAAACAGTGTTTATATCCCTCTTCTGTCACGGTAGCATTTGAGTAGAAAAAGATCATGGTAAAGACTTCCTTGAGCTGCGTTTGACACCTAGAGAGATTGTGGACACAGATCTGCCTTTTAGCTTTCTTGGTGACATTACTGAAATAGTTTGCCATTGCCATTTTGCAGGCTTTTTGTTTTAAAGCTTCTTAGTCTAGTTTCAAGCCCTGATTTTCCTAAGGGTTCATAAGAACTAACCATTCCAATACTACTTACAGTAGTCTTTTCTCCAGATCAGCCAAGGTCAACTATATGCTGCCACCTGCTGTATTTTAAAAGCATTTAAGGCCATCCCAAATATTTGGGGCCCTTTCAAATATGCAAAACAGTCTGGACGATCATGTTCAGTGTGCTTGAGACCTTCCTGATAGTCTCATTAGAAAATGAAATATCCTTTCTGGCAAGTTCTCTTCTTTAGGATTTCTTTCTGCATGTTAACACAGATTTGTCATCAAATCTGTATTAATGGAATGAAAAGAAAGTGTGTTACTAGAGTTGATAAACACTAAAATTTCTTACCATTTCATTTCTTCTATTGCAGTTTCTATTGCAATATATCTTATCTTATGTTATCTTATGTTATCTTATCATATCATATCATATTATATTATAAAAAATCTTTAGAGACTGAGTCAGGGATATACCAAGAATACAGTACTGAAAGTCAGGATCACAATTATTTTACAATTTTGTAAAATATTTTACAATATTTTACAATTGTGAAATATATTTTACAATTAATACTTTTTTTTGGAGAAAATATTACTGGGCTTAGGAAGGTTCAATGGTCATGTTTCAAATGAGTATAGAAGTATTTAGCTGGAAATGGTCACCGATTCAAACATTTAATGACATTTGATACACCCTGTATACAGGTCTTTGACTTACTACAGTTTGTTTAGATCTTTTGAAGTTCCAATGGCACTGAAAAAGGACATGACCATTTTTCACAGTTACTATTGTTGCAGCATCCCCATGGTCACATGATAAAAATTCAGATGCTTGACAATTGACTCACATTTATGATGGTTGCAGTGTCCCGGGGCCATGTGATCCGCTTTTGAGAACTTTTGACAAATAAGGTCAATGGGGAAGCCAGGTTCACTTAACAGCCATGTTACTAGAATAACTACTGCAGTCATTCACTTAACAACTGTGACAAGAAAGGTTGCAAAATAGAGCAAAATTCACTTAACAACTGTCTCACTTAGTGACAAACATTTGGGCCTCTGTTGTGGTCATAAATCGAGGACTACTTGTATCTCATTGGGTCTGGAAATGTTTTCCTTATTTTCATGCCTTACTGTGAGTGGTTCCAAACAAATGAATCCTAGATGAACTGAGAAGCTTCAGTATGTCAAGAATTTTGAGAAGAATTCACCATCCTTGTGAACAGACTTGTCCCATGGATCTAATGATTATTTTTTTAATGATTAGAACTGAATGATAATTGCTCTCTTCCTCAACGTGGAAAGTTAGGTTAGTATTTCTCAACCAAGTATTTCTCAGCAAGATCTTTAAGACCTGTGGACTTCATCTCCCAGAATTCCCAGCATGCAGTCCACACATCTTAAAGTTGCCAAGACTGAGAAACACTGAATTAGGTAACCTCACTGGTATGCACATTTTATAACTGTTTAATTGATGAAAAATATCCGCCTAGTAAAATTGTCTTTCATACTGGTAGTCCTCGACTTGCAACCACAACTGAGACTTAGAATTTCCATGGCTAAGCAAGACAGTGATTGATACTATAGTACGAAATCAGGAATTAAGGGTGGATAGTGATATTGTTTATTATGTACTAAGAAGAGATAAAGATGGGGAAGGTCAATTAAGTTAAAGGGTTTCAATGTAAGAATTGTGATAAAGCACACTGTTTATAGCCAAAAAGTGTGATGGGGATTCTGAGAAATATATTTTATAAATGGAGAAATAAGATAAGTAATTTCTGTTACACTGAGAACCTAGGAATTAAAGGGCGGATAGTGATATTGTTCATTTATTTTATTTTATTTTTTTATTTTTATTTATATTTATATGCCGCCCTTCTCCGGAGACTCAGGGCGGCTTACAATGCGTTAAGCAATAGCCTTCATACTTTTGTATATTTATACAAAGTCAGCTTATTGCCCCCACAAACCGGGTCCTCATTTCACCCACCTTAGAAAGGATGGAAGGCTGAGTCAACCTTGAGCCTGGTGAGAATTGAACTCGCAGTAATTGCAGGCAGCTGGATGTTAAATGCTGCTTTAATGGGAGGCATTAGCCTGCTACACCACTCAGGCTCCTTCATATATTATGTATTAAGAAGAGATTAAGATAAGATAAAAAAAATAGGGAAAAAGAATATTATGGCTGAAACTGAAATAGGTAAATTGTATTTGGAAAAAACAAAGGAAGATTGGAATAGACTATAAAATTCAATATATAATAGAATAGATTAGAATAACAGAGTTGGAAGGGACCTTGGAGGTCTTCTAGTCCAAACCCCTGCCCAGGCAGAAAACCCTACACCACTTCAGACAAATGATTATCCAACATCTTCTTAAAAATTTCCAGTGTTGGGGCATTTACAACTTGTGGAGGCAAGTTGTTCCACTTATTAATTATTCTAACTGTCAGGAAATTTCTCCTTAGTTCTAAATTGCTTCTCTCCTTGATTAGTTTCCACCCATTGCTTCTTGTTCTACCCTCAGGTGCTTTGGAGAATAGTTTGACTCCTCCTTCTTTGTGGCAACCTCTGAGATACTTATAACTATGTTATAAGATGCATAAAATGTGACCCGGTCAACACTCTGTTCATAAAATATGTATGCAAAAGAAAAATTTAATAAAACTTGTTTTAAAAAAAGAAAGACAGTTCTTAAATGAATTTTTACCCCGTTTTACGACCTTTCTTGCCACAGCAGTTAAGCGAATCACTGAACTTGTTAAGCTAATTAACACAGTGGTTAAATGAATTTGCCTTCCCCATTGATTTTGCTTGCCAGAAGAGCACAAAAGGTGACTGCATGATCACGTGACACCTTCATAAATATATGCCAGTTGTCAAGCACCCAAATTGTGTGACCATGGGGATGCTGCAACAGTTGTAAATGTGGAAATGGGTCATAAGTCCCATTTTTTCAGTGCCATTGTAACTTTGAACAGTCACTAAAGAAAGGGTTGTAAGCAGTGGTGGGATTCAAGTAATTTAACAACTGGTTCTCTGCCCTAATGATTTCTTCCAACAACCAGTTCACCAAACTGCTCAGAAAGTTAACAACCGGTTCTCCTGAAGTGGTGCGAACTGACTGAATCCCACCACTGGTTGTAAGTCAAGGACAGCTGTGCACCATAAGTGCTGCATTCACTGCTCCATCACTCTATCATATGGCTTGAACCAAGAGCTCATCAAGGCTTGGAGAGTTTTGAGGTTTCATTTTGTTTGGAAATTTGAGCTTGAATGCTCCTGACGTTTTGAATTTCCTTGTACTTGCCAGTATCTATAGGCCTCCATGGTGAAATACTGAAGAGCCACAAGCCCATGTTTTAGAAAAGATCTGTCATTTTCAAGATAGCTTTATAATGTATAGGAGGAATTGAATGTAGTTGTTTAAACTCTCTCTCTTCCCTCGCTCTTTCTTTCCCTGCTTCTCAAATATCCCCGAATCTTGGCCACATCACGATACTGTATATTTACATTTTATATATATTCTTGGACATAGAAGGCTGCCAAATCAAGACACAAGGCAGAGTAACAATTGTTGTATAAATACAGTTTTAAAACACAAAGCATTGGAGAGAAAAATACACATAAAATACCAGTCAGCCACTGTCCCCCAAATAAAATCACAAATTTCCCTAGGCTCAAATTCCCAGTCAGAGTCATGCTGTCTGTTGATTTCAGGGACTCGTAGTCCTGACGGATGCTCAATATTTAGAGGAAGATGGCTACTGTTTCCTAGAATCCTCTCCCCCATCTACCAATGTATTTTTAATACTCAAAGCAAAATATTACTTCACATTATTGGAGCAACATCTTCATAATTAATACAGCACACTAAGCTTTCGGTCTTTTGGATGAAGAGTTGGCAAGCTGAAATTACATTCCGGGGATTAAGAAATAAAACCAGTTTGATCAAATACTTGCAACAGAAGGCAGCGTTCCGAACCACTGCACTTGTTTGGAGACTTTACTAAGTACACAAAAATGTGTATCCTACATTTCAGCAGCTGAAAAGTATTGACTACAAAAACATGTAAGTGCAGCCATTTTGTCCACAGTTCCCTCTAATTAAATATTTTCTTTTCCCTCCACCTAAAAAGGTCTCAGAAAAAAAACCTGAAGCTTTTTTCTACCAGTCACTACATGTATACTGGGAACTTAGAATCTGGTGAATTGCCATTTTCACACTCCTCTTTTTCTACTCATGTAGTAATTGTATTCAGTTAAATGAATTACAAATTCAGGAAGAACCACAGTGGATTAAATAACCTCATCGTTTGAAGGTATTGCATTTAAGAAGTAAGTCATTTTTTAAAAGCAAGGAATGACTAATAGAGCAGCATGATTGTTGACATCTTTCCCACTATCTTATAACCTCCCAGCCCCATAGTTTTTTAAAAGCTCATTAAAAAAAAAACTTCAAAGTGTTTCGTGACAATAGTACAAAAACATCTAGAATTAACTATAAACCTTTGAATAGCATTGCTGATTCTTTGGGGCACATCTCATTGGTCTTTTGGACAGCAAGGATGTGCATTCATTGCTCAGGGGGAGAAGTGGAGTCAAAAATGAAAGAGGCAGCAGCCATGATTATAGAGGGTCGTGTGGTTGCAGCTGCGATTTGATTTTTAGACACATACCCCTTCATGAATACTCTTTTTATTTGTTCTATAATCATGCTCAATAAACATCCCAGCATTCTACATCCAATGAAATGGATGTGATTGTGTTTTGAATGCACTGTATTTGAATGCAGGAATAGAAATAGTACATAATTTGTCTGTTCCACTCCAAATATGTTGAATTACAAACCCCGTCATGTTGACTGAATGGTGGGGCTTTCTCTCAGAGAAGGAAATGCAGGTAGTCCTCAACTTACAACCACAACTGAGTCCAAAATTTCTCAAAAAGTTACTTTTTTCAGTGCCATTGTAACTTTGGATGATCACTAAAACAAATTGAGACTACTTGTGAAGCCTATTTGTTAGTATTTTGCTCCCCATCTTTGATCAATCTGTTTCCCACTTGTCTGTCTTGGACCTCAAGTTCAATTCCCCATTCAACATGGAAGCTTAGTGAGATAAAGCATTACAGCAATAGCTGCCTCTCAAAAGCGCTTGCCTTTCAGATTATTGACCAAATAAAAATAGAGAGGGGGGGATGGATAGATAGATAGATAGATAGATAGATAGATAGAGAGATAGAGATAGAGATAGAGATAGAGATAGAGATAGAGATAGAGATAGAGATAGAGACAGAGACAGAGACAGAGACAGAGATAGAGATAGAGATGATAGAGATAGATAGATAGATAGATAGATAGATAGATAGATAGAATGTAGATGTATACATAATCACTTTTATTATTTTTATAAATAACTCAAGGTGGTGAACATATCCAACACATCTCTTATTTTCCCCACAATAACAATCTTGTGAGGTGAGACTGACTAGCCCAAGGTTACCCAACTTATATAGAGATGGGTGCAATATAGAGCTCATTCTTAAAGGGCCTTGGCCCATTTGTTACATCCTTTACTTCTCAACTTCACGAAGGGCACAAACTACTTGCAAGAGAAAAAGGAAACTTTATCTCATAAAATTAAAGAGCCACATCTACATACCCACCTTCATTTTGAAAGAAAGAGTACCTGTAAGTTATTCTCGGAATGTCTCGGGTTCCATTGAAAATTGATTGATATGTCTCTCCCATTATTTTTGTCCGGGTGGAAGAGGGGAGGATAGAAGCAGACTTTCTCTTCAGAGAGGTGCTCAGTTTTCCAACGGGAGGGACTCCCATCTCAAGACAGTCATTATTCAGCAGCTGCAATAAAACTTCTCTACACCCCTAATCCTGAGATTCAGCAAATTCTAGACTCAGAAACATATAGAACCAACCAAGCCCAAAGTGCTTACTATAATGCCAAAATAAATCAACAAATTATGAAGACAATCTGCATAATCTCAGTTAGGTTTAATCTGGATTTAGGAAAAACATCTTCAGTCTCTAACATTAGCAAAAGAAATGTTCTTATCCCAGGGAAAATATATTCTGTATTTCAACAGTGGGAAAAGGTTTGGGCAAGTCTTCCAAGAGCACATCTGGATTTATAAATGAGTATACTTACAAAAAAAATTGCTAGGGTAGACAGGGTCAGCCACAAAACAGCTGTTTGGAAGAGGGCAGTATAATAAAAGTCCTACAGAACTACGGCCACTCTAACTCTGTAGAATCTTCTCTATCCACCCAGTTTTTTAGCTTTCTTCTGGACAAATGTTTACATTCTCAGTTAAATCCCAGAGTTACTAATCAACCATAATTTTTAATTCATAAGAATGCCTGTGGGCATATGCCCAGATACATGGTTAGGCATGCAGATAATCCTTGATTTAAACATTCATTTAATGACCATTCAAAATTACAAAGGCACTGAAAAAGCGCCTTACGACTTGAGCTCCCACTTACAACCATTGCAGCATCCTCACGGTCACATGATCAAAATTTGGGCGCCGGCAACCAGCATGCATTTATGATGATAGCAGCATCCTGAAGTCACATGATCGGCATTTGCAACCTTCCCAGCCAGTTTCTGGCAGGCAAAGTCAATGGGGAAGCTGGATCACTCAATGACCATGTGATTTACTTAGCAACTGCAGTGATTCACTTGACAACTGTGTTGCTTAACGATGGAATTTCTGGTCCCAATTGTGGTTGTAACTCAAGGACTGCCTGTGAAGCGATGCTACAGGCTGGCATGCTACCTATTTGTTTTTTACAGAAAAGAATTAAAAAATAGTCTAGGAAAGAAGCAAGAGAGAAAGTTAGGCCAGTTGCTCCCTCAGCCCAACTCACCTCAAAGGGTGTTGTGGGGAAAATAAGAGGTATGTTGGATATGTTCACCGCCTTGAATTATTTGTAAAAATAATAAAGGTGGGATACAAATCAATTAATTTATCAATAGGATCCTTAGTTCAAGTCAGCACTATTTATTAATTCTATTTATAGTCAGCTTTTCCTCCAAAGAAATCCTCCCATGGTTCCCTTTCTCTATTTTTATTTGGCCAATAATCTGAAAGGTAAAGTAAACCCTTTGGAGAGGCAGCTATTGCTGTAATGCTCTAACCTTCCACGTAGAATGGGGAATTGAACTTGAGGTCCAACACAAGTAAGAAAAAAGATTTAGGAAGCAAAACACTCCCTAAAGAGCAGGGAGCAAAACACTAACAATTGCAGAGAGAGATCTGGATGATGTGGAAGAGCAAATGGAAGACTGAGTGAAAGAAGGTATATAAAGCTCATCAAATTTAAATTAGAAGTGTTGGTTGCAGTAAGAAGACCTCCGGTGGGGTAAGAATATTTTAAATAAATTTGGAAACGATTCTTGCTATCTTGCCTTTTCTTGAGGCGCTTCTATTGCTTTTAAAAGATTGCAATCAAATGCATACAATGCTCAGAACAAATATGTAGTCAATAACCTGATCTTTTAAAAGTCAGGTAATTAAGTTGGTCCTCTTTTGTACGCCCAAGCTGCTCCCTCTTTTGGGATGAATGGTGCTGAAACGATGGGAGCCTCAGAGAGGACCACCCAGAGGCAGGAGAAGGAATGCTTTCACTCAGCTGACAGTCTCTGGGGTTGGGTGGTTTTTTTTTTTCACCTTCTTTTCAATCTGTCATTCAGAAAACAATAGATCTCAGGTACTAGTGGCAAAGTTCACTTTTCTGCTTATTCATGCTGTTGACAAAAAAAAGTGAAAAAGAAAGGAAGACAGAAAAGAAAAATCCTACCACCTGACAAAAAAAACCCCTTACATCAAGATTAGGGGAGGGGCATCTTTTGCATGGCATCCATGAATGGGATGAGATTAGCTAGTGACTAATTTATTTTCTGAAAGCAGTCCACAGCTGTCCTCTTCAGAAGAGCAAACAAAGGCCACACTTCAGCCAATGCAGGGAATGAGAGGTCTGCTTTTGACAATGATAGGTATGTCAGAGAGACCCTGAAGTTGTCAAGAAGATGTTACTCTGCCACCCTTCTCAATCCATGTAAAACTTTTCTCTCTCCTTGCCTTTCAGGCTCAATTTTTACAATATCATGGGGGATGGTTGATGTTTCTCAACAGCTGACATCCTGACATCAGGTTTGCATTAATTGTGTCTTAAGCTACAACAGGGAAGCCATGATGTCCTTCCAGCTAAAATTGGGGGAACAGTGAAAAATGTCTGAACTGGAGAAGCTTCTTGGATGATGTCAGAATGAAAAACCACCTGGTTCAGTTCCAAGCCATGAGAGAGGCGCTTGAAACAAAATGGAGGCTGGAGGCTGAATGGAAAGAAAGTTTATTGATAAAGCAGAACCACCAGGGTTCTGGGGCAGCTGACAAAATGGAGTTTAGAGTGGGTGGGCTTTTATACTTTCTGGATTTCTAAGTGGGTCATGTAGGGTTTATGTAAGGGTCATAGCTGGCTCTATAGGCAAAAGAGGAAATGCAAATCCTAGGTCCGTGATGGCGAACCTATGGCACGGGTGCCACAGGTGGCACGCGGAGCCATATCGGTGGGCACGCGAGCTCAGCTCCGACACGCATGCGTGTGCTGATTTTCGGGCCTTCTGGGCTCACTAGAAGTCAGGAAACACAGTTTCCGGCCTCTGGAGGGCCTCTGGGGAGGTAGGGCAGGCTGTTTTTGCCCTCCTCAGGCTCCTAGAAAGGCTCTGGAGCCTGGGGAGAGCAAAAAAACGGGCCTACCAGACCATCACGTGCCAAAAGCAGGGGGGCAGGGGAGGAACACGGGGTAGGGCAGGACGCATAGAATTATGGATGTGGGCACGCGTGCATGTGACCCCACCGCGCTCCTCCCGCTTTTGGCACGCAATGGCAAAAAGGTTAGCCATCACTGTCCTAGGTGTTTGTCTGAGCTAATTTTGTCAACTTTTTGTTTGTTGTTTTTCTGAGTTTTTCTCTTTTTTTTTTTTTGTAAAAAGTTTTTATTGGTTAAAAATATACAATATTATAGTTTACAATATGTTGAATTTTCAATATCTTTATAAAAAGATATTTCAATTATTATTCTCTTTTTTTTAAGTTCTCACACAACAGACATTATTATGTTAAATCAAAACAAACAACCAGGTTATATAAAAGTTATATAAACAAAAAAAAGCAAATAGCCAAAGTGTTATACAAAGTACAATAAAAAGAGAGAGAGAAAAAAGATGTCAAATAAAAAACATTAAATAATGGATTCCCCTCCTTTCTTCATTTCCTGGTTCTAGCTCTTAAAACCATGGTCTGGCCTCCCCCCTCCTCCAGGGCCGCCACAGCTTCGTCCGCCCCCGCTCCTTGATCATCTGATACTTCCCCCTCTTCGGCTCCTGTATCTTCTCCATCTAGGAAGGATTTATGTTGGTCAAAAAAAGCCTTAGCTTCCACTACGTTATTAATTTTCTTCTTACTGTCCTCCCAAAAAATCATCAGGCCCTCCGGAATCAACCACCTAAAACCTACTCCCTTAAGGTACAGCTTGTTTGATAAAAAATAATATTTTCTCCTTAATTCTCGTACCTGTCTGGGAATCTGCTTTAGGATGGTGACCTCCTTGCCCCTGTACACCAGCGCCCCCAGTCTTTGTTTTCTCAATATCTCATCTCTCAGTTCCCTTCTTACAAATTTAATATGAACCTCTCTTGGTAAACTATGTAAAATTGCAAATTGTGAGTTTACTCTATACACCAAATCCACATCCCTTCCAATGGACTCCAAATCTCTTTCTAAAAGTTCACCCAACATTTTAACCATCACTTCTCTCAAATTTTCTTGGTCAAGTTGTTCCACGTTTTGAAATCTGAGAAAATAAGACATCTTATCCAATTGTAAAGTTAACATTGCGTTTCCTCTCCCTTCTTCCACCCTCTGGAGTGCCCGTACCTCCCCCTCCAGACCCCCCATCTTCTTCTTATTTTGCTCTGCCAGCTGTTGAACATCATTTAAATCTTTTTTCATAAGTGTCATTTCAGATTTAATTTCAGATAATCCTTTTTGCAAATCATCCAACTTGTCCAACTTCTGATCCAATTTCGCCAGTCTTTCCAAAATTTTTTCCATGTCAGCTGCTGTTGATTTATGACCCTTAGCCATCTTGCAGTAATAGAAGATGAAAAATCTCAAAAGGCAAACCTCCAGGAAAGAAAGAGGGATTGACAGTCAATGTAATTTTTCAAATATCCACCAGTGGGCGCTCACAGGAGCAACGAGTCCGGAGTATAGAGTAGGTCAAACAGGAAGCCTTAGAGGAGAATGTTGTCTTCAATCATAAATAAAGAAGCAGGAAGTCGGACCGCCGCCATAGCTCACCACCGGGAAGAGAGGCCACCAGACCTCTCCAACAAATTCTGATACAGCCATCCTCAGAAGAAAAGTCAACAAAGTAAGGGGTTTCCTTCCATTTCTTTCCCCCTACTTGTCAGCCATGGCACCTTTCCAGCTACAAGGGGGGGGAACTCCAACCCCCCCTCTCACCTCCAGGATGCCTGCTCAACTCTCCGGTCGATCAGCTCGGTCCGCTGTGCCTTATGGATAAACGCCGGTCCCCTTAGGCGCTGTGGCGCCTCCGCAGCCTCAGAAAAGGCCGCCGATCGCCTCCCACCCCCTCTGGAGCCTCGGGCGCGCCAGCATCGGCCTCCCGGCCCCTGGATGTGAGGCAGGGGACCCCTGGTGAGCCGCCCTCAAACGGCAAACGCCCCAAAAATTGGGGCGTTTGGCCCAAAGGGCCTCCAAATGGGGGGGAATCAGACACTGGGGCCAGAGCTAGCCCGATCAGTGTCCGTCGCCCGCGGGACCGGAACCGGAAGCCCCAGTTTTTCTCTTGACCCAGTCTTTCTGAATGGATTATCAAATCTGCATTTCTAACAGCTGGCCTCCTCAGTTTCTGCTAGGGGCAGGGAAACTGGGGCTGGTTTCTGCCTCCCTTAAGATTTTTTTCATTTCTCCTTTAGGGGAAATATTTTAACCTGCCTTTTTTAAATATTTCTCAAAATATTTCATTCTTTGGGGGGGGGGGGGGGGGCTTTCCACAATGAGAAGTGAAATGTCTTCAAAGGAAAACAAGAAAGTCCAGTTGCCTCTTGAAGAAGCATCTTTGGGTACCCTTCACTCATTTAGTATTCCATCCATGCACGCTTGTAAAACATGCTCTATTTTAATTCAGAAAACAATTTTGATATGTATGAAAATTCATCAGGCTTGGAGGTTTCTACCATGTGTGCCAAGAGTTGGGGGTGGGGTGGGGGCTATGGGGGCTTGTAGCCACTAGACTAGAAAAAAACATTAGAATATAGATTAATCTTCCGAGTGAATGAATAAAAGAATGAAAAGAATATGCATAGAACACTCCAGCTTCAAAAGAGAGAAAGAAAAATTAGACTGCAAAGAGTCACAGAAGTGTAGCGTTAATGCTAATGAGAAGCATGGAAAAGAATGCTTAATGGAATGGAATGAAGGAGGCTGCGGATGAGGGGAAAATACATTTAAGAGAGTGACTGCAGCCAAAATTAAAATGAGAGAAAGATAGTGTATATTATACAGAAAAAGAAAAATTATAGTTGCAAATAATATAGTCAAAGCCAATAAAGAATTATTAAGATTAAAGGTGAAACAAACTTGCAGAACAATTTTAATATAAATAAAAAAGGCTTTAAGAAAAGGGTGAAGAGGGCTAAACAAGAAGTCTTGAATGGGATTAAGAATAAAAGCAACAACATTATTTGGGGTGAAATTTTTAAATGCTGAAAGAAGCTTTGTTGAGGTTTTGCATGGGGATGATAGCAATGTTTCAAAAATGGCATTAACATAAATAATGTTGTTAAAAAAAAGATAATGACAAGAGAGTTATCGATGCTGAAATACTGTGAAAAAGGGCAAGGTTGCACATGTAGAACAGTTATGAGAAATTTTAAAATATGAATGCTTATGGAGTTGGTTAAAGTGGGCAAAGATGCATCCATGCCTGATGATTGGAAGAATTTCATTATTCCTTTGCACAAAAGAATGATAATAAAAGAATGATAATAAGCAAGTATGCAAAAACTACAGGTGGTGGCTCAGTTTGTTAAGCATGACATGAAGGGTATTTCTGGAAAACTATTTTATAGGTCTGATTGAAAGAGCACAAGAGGTTACAATAAACAGAATTTGGGAAGTGCAATACAGCTTTTTCCTGAATGAATATTTGCCACCTATGTTGCGGTTCGAGGCGACTCAAGATTATTGCTTTTTAGGAAGTCACTGAGAAATGTATGAATGAGGAAAGATAATTGATTGCACATTTGTTGATTTAGTAGAAACATATAATGAAAGGAATAGTCTGAATTGTGGAATGTTTTGTGCTAATATAGACTGAAGGTTAGTTACAGAGGGTAATCAAAATAGTACACTGAAGAAAGTAAAGTGTCCATAATAATAAATAAAATGCCTACTAAATGTTTGCTCCAAGAGACCAGCTAGCCCATAGTCCTTTCAGGAAGATAATAATGACACTTTCATTTTATGTGGAGCATAAGTAAGCGTGAGCCAATATTTACTGGGCTGCTCTGTTGTTGTCACTAAATTTTTGTTGGCTTTATTATTTATTTTTCTTTCTTCGTTTATTTTAGCATATTTATCTAAAACCCTTGCTATTAGATTCTAAGGAGTTAAGGATTGTTTTAGTTATCTTTACTGATAATAAACCATCCACAGAATGCTGATTAGGACAGGATATACCGGTAAGTATGGTAAAAAGATAATTAAATGAGTTATATACAGACCTTAAAAAAAAGACTACTAAGGAATTTTCAGTTCACAATGACTGGACTGGAAATGGCTAGAGACTGTCCAAATAAGCAGGGCCTCTGTTTCAGGAATTATAGGTAAATGTTTTTGTAAGTTCCTGTACTTGGAAAAACAAAAACTGTGCTTTTAAATGGTTAAAATGTGGAATGCTTTTTTAAAAATGGTGAATGTGTGGTGTTTTGTCATCATGCCCAAAGATACTGGGTATAGGGAGTCTGAAAAATGATCTTTGGCAGCAGAAAAAGGGTTTGACTAATAAATTATAGCTTTTTAACTTTCTGGATTATAAATTGACAAGAAAGAGAGAGAAAAAGAAAGAAAGAGAGAGAGAGAGAAAGGAAGGAAGGAAGGAAGGAAGGAAGGAAGGAAGGAAGGAAGGAAG
>WNWU01000056.1:5907041-5919150 GCA_012654045.1 Ptyas mucosa | reverse complement strand
AAGGAAGGAAGGAAGGAAGGAAGGAAGGAAGGAAGGAAGGAAGGAAGGAAGGAAGGAAGGAAGGTGGCAGACAACAAAAATATGTATGAAGCAAAAAAAGAAGACGTTTCTAGTTTTTACCTTCTGCCAATTTCTTGTCTAAAAGATAGTTTATGAATTTCCTGATATTGCAAAGTGACTGCACTGGGTTGTAAAATCCTGCTGAATAGCAGCTATGAAAGCCAGGCAAGTATTGCTTTTTAAAATAAAAAGCACAACCAAGAACACCCCCCCCCCCCAAAATTCACATCCTGTCATATCCTCCCTCTGTCTTTTGTGAGAATAACAAAAATAACAAACGTGCATTAAGATTGCATTTTAGGGAAGGGTGCCAATTTTCCCTTATATATTTGCATTTCAGATCTGTTCACATACCTGTACTTTTCAGGTTTAGGGCAGCAGCTTTCAACACATATGCTTTCTTAATAGTCTATCTCAGACAATAGGAGGTAACAAATGAAGCAGAAAGACAGCATAAACTACCAAAAATGTGTCCCTCACTAGTTGGAAAGCCAATATGAAAATGATTAACATCAGTTTAATGCATTTGGTAGTTTCTAATCTATGTGCCATAGTTTTTTGTTTTTTTAAAAAAAAGAAGGACTATTATTTTTATTATTATCATTAATAATTTTTATTTTTTTAAAAAACAATTTTTAACACACTCTCCCAGAGAGTTGCCTCAGAGTTGCTAAACCACTAGAATTTAGCCACAGAAAATGTCCACCACATAAAAGACATGCATTGGCACTATTTAGATGTTATACTGAAAATACGGAACTCAGTCAATGAAATCCCACAGTGTTCTATTTCTACAGATCGCGACTGCAAAGCTTGTAAACCTGTGAAACAAACACTTTATTTTTCTCTATTGAAATCTGTAGGTTGACTCATCCATATGAAAGATGGCCTAGGCTGGTGTTTGTAGACCTCGGTCATGTTTCACATATTTGGTTTCATATATTAAAAAAAAATTAAACTTCATTAGCCAGTTGCAATGTCACCAAGGGCAGGCTGATAATTCTCATTTCATTTTTCTCTCTCCATAATGCTTATTTCCCACTCTCATATGACTACCAAAAGATCTGGGTAGATACAGATTTTGCTACATGGTAAACCACTGCAAGAGGCTAGTTAGAAACATTAGTTTCTAACATCTTCCTTTTTTTTAACACCCTAGTGCTCCAGAAGGATATGGAAGGCTATTCTAAACATATCTTTATTTCTCCAGAAGGCCTTAAGCACCAACTGGAAGCCGAGATACAATCACTTCTCTCAGAGTGCCAGACCATCCTCTATGTATTGCCACATCTTTTTTAAAAATAAGGTTTCTTAAATTAAGCATTTTAGAAAAGAATAGAAAACATAAAACAGGGAAGTTATATGAAAAGAATAAAGGACTAAAATACAACAATTAAAATACAAGTAAGTAAACATGCAATCTAAAATGTTGTAGACGTTACAGTTTTTCAATATACGCTTAGTTACTTATAAAATTACATCATGTATCACTTTTGAATTGACTTCTACATTAGATTTACTTTTTAAATATGTTTATTTTGAATACTGAACGTAGTCCCATACGTTGATTAGCCATTCATCCAAAAAAGGAATCAGACATAGTTTTCAAGAAGTATATAGAATCCATGGTGAAGTTAGTGTATACAGAGTTTTTTTGAAGGAATATGTAGTTTAACAAAATTTAATTAAAATATCTCCAATTGTAAAAAAATTTGAAATTCAATTTCAAAATGTGTTTTATTCTAGTATGAATCTTTTTACAAATTGTTGAGTTTTATTGCATTGCCACCAGTGTGAAAAAATGATCTAATTTGCTCAGTATAGTAGCAATAGTATAGTGGATTATAACTTTTAGCAATCAAGATTGGAATAACATACCAGTGATAGAACATCTAATACCAATTTTCTCTGAATATAATATATGGAGTAAATGTAATATTTTTTTTCCATTGAAATTCTCCTTTTGCACCTCTTTTACCATACTCAAACACTGCATCCATTTAATCACACAGTTCTTGACCTGTTCTGTATTGAATTTCAGAATAATTTATTCTGAATGTATACATTTGAATAATTTATAAATTATAATCCAAATACATCTGCAAAATAATCTATTACAGGTAATCCTCAGCGTATAATGGCAATTGGGACCAGAATAAAGGAGTGATACCGTTGTAAAACAATCCCTGCAATCCTGGTTGCCACTGTTAACAGAGTCCCATTGTTGTTAGGTAAAGCAACTCTCTGTCAGCTTCCCACAACCAAGTCAGGAGAGAAGCTGGCAGGAAGTTACTGTTTTGACTCTTTTAACCAACAATAGACCACCCTCTTTCTACCAGCATTTACATTCCTAAATATTTTCCATTTGTTTTCCATTTTTAATTAACTTTCAATCAACATATGCAAATTTTACTGCCATTTATGTACAATATGTTAATGTTCCACTTTCCATACTGTTACTTTGTCTTTGATACAGGAGTTTTCAAATATATACGTCATATTGTATGATATAATCTGTCTAATATTTTCTGCAAATCAAGGTCTGAAACAATAAAATGGCGCCATCTGCATACAGAAGGACATATGCACATTTATGTTCTTATCCAACAGACCTATAGTGTTACCATAAGCATTCTTTACATTTTTATCCGTAAGTGCATTAAAGAATCATGGAGATATCATACATCCCTGTTTTTCTTCCTGCTCAGTGCTGAACCATTTCCTAATTTTATCATAATTTTATTCATACACGTCTTTCATTTGACTCCACACTTTCATTTGACTCCACACTCCACACTATTCAGCAACAAGCCTTGAAGTACATATTTATGAAAAATATTCCGTACAGCAATTTGTGACCACACATTTTATCAATCATTTTCTCTAAATCAAAGAGCATTCTCACTCTTTGTACATGCAAGGGCTGTCCACATACTGAACACACCATCTCAGAAATGTATCTGGGAAATTCATGTACTTATTAACTTTATATCCCACATTTTGTACTGAAGCTCAAAGTAACACACACAGAGCTTCTGTTGCTATTTTTTCCTACAACAAGTACCCAGTCAGGTGGGTTGGACTAAGAAAGAACAACTGACCAAAGTCACTCACTGAGCTTCTATGAATGACAATGGACTAGATCTTGGGTCTCCCTCAGTGGTGAAATTCAAATTTTTTTACTACCGGTTCTGTGGACATGGCTTGGTGGTGTAGTTTGGTGGGTGTGGCAGGAGAAGGATACTGCAAAATCTCCATTCCCACCCCACTCCAGGGGAAGGATATTGCAAAATCTCCATTCCCACCCCACTCTGGGGCCAGCCAGAGGTGGTATTTGCCGGGTTTTTTTTTTAATTTGATTTATATGCCGCCCTTCTCCGGAGACTCAGGGCGGCTTACAATGCGCTAAGCAATAGCCTTCATACTTTTGTATATTTATACAAAGTCAGCTTATTGCCCCCACAAACTGGGTCCTCAATTTACCTACCTTAGAAAGGATGGAAGGCTGAGTCAACCTTGAGCCTTGGTTCTCTGAACTACTCAAAATTTCCGCTACCGGTTCTCCAGAACCTGCTGAATACCACCCCTGGTCTTCCTGCTCCTGGCCAATACCTTAATCATCACACCACATGCCTCTTGAGAAAGCTTTGACAGTCTCATAGTTTTGCCTATCTTTTATTTATTGATATATACAGTACATACATACTTACATATGTTTGTATAAGCCACAAACAGAACCTTGACTTAGGATCACAATTGACCCCCAAATTTCTGTTGCTAAGTGGGACATTTTTAAAGTGAGTTTTGCCCCATTTTGCAACCTTTCTTGCCACAATTGTTAAGTGAATCACTGCAGTTGTTAAGTTAGTAAGACGGTTGTTAAGTGAATCTGGTTTTCCCATTGACTTTGCTTGTCAAAAGGTTGCAAAAGGGGATCACATGACCCCAGGACACTGCAACCGTCATAAATATGAATCAGTTGTCAAGTAGGCAAATGTAAATCATGTGACCATGGAGATGCTGCAATGGTCATAAGCAGCGGTGGGTTCCTCCCGGTTCCTCCCGGTTCTGCCGAGCCGGTAGCAGTAACAATATGACGTCACCGAACTGGTTCTGACCCCCGCCCCCCATACCCCCCCACCCCCCGCCTTATTCTTACCTTTCATTTGGCCCCACCCCCAATCTATTGCTGCCTCCTGAGTCCCAGCTGATGGCTAGAGGGAAAAAAACTGTTTAAACTCTTGCCCTGGGGCTTCAAAGGGCTGCCCTACAGCTGATCAGTGTTAAAAGAAAACAAATGAGTAGACCAGTGCCTGCAAAAATAAATGAGTAGACCAGTACAGCTCTGCAAGCAGTTAAAAACCTGGTAGACCAGTACCTCTGCCAAATCCTAAAGAATTGTCACATGATCAATAAGCCACGCCCACAGAACTGGTAGTAAAAAAATTTAGAACCCACCCCTGGTCATAAGTATGAAAAATGGTCATAATTCACTTTTTTCAGTGCTGTTGTAACTTTGAATAGTCGGTAGGTGAACTGTTGTAAGCTGAGGACTACTTTAAGTGGATTTTCTCTGTACTTGCTATGGCTAAAAGACTGATCATGCAGTGCTAAAAAAATAAATTTATAGCTCCATTTATTTGATAGATCACCAACCTAATTGCAATTGTCATCTCTAAGAGGATTACCTATAGATGTATACTTTGTATAGACAAGTAAAATGAAATATGAAACTCATTTGTACAGAATACAGTAGGTTAAAACAAAAGACAGCTATATAAATGTTTTGGAAATATAATAATATTTCCACTAGCAAGTATATATGGTCTTGAGAAAGTGACTAGGCCAGTCCAACCAATCTCACAGAGTTGTTATTGTGGAGAAAAGAAGAGAAAATGAATGAAGGCAGGAGACATATAAATAAATAAATAAAAATGTATAGGATTATAAATTCTAATAATGACATGCTTTTTGTTGTACTTTTTCACTTTTTTGTTCCCGCAATTTTATGTATTTTTTTCTTCTCTCCCCCCTCCCATACATGTATTATCATTGCTATTATTTTCATATTTTGCTCTTTTTTCTTTTGGGTTATTAATTAAAAAGTAACAAAAATAAGTAACAAAAAAGATTTCTGATTGTGAATGTTGCGACATCAAGGCTTAAGACATTATCTTCTGATTTTGAATATTGAGTTAAAATAGGATTTGTTGCAATCTGCAGGACTAATTTTCAAAAATCCTTCATATGAGTTTCTGTGATCCGAGACATCTTATTCTCCAGTAAAATATACAGTAGAGACTTTTGAGGCTGTTTCCTGTCTCTAATTCTACCAGACCATTCTGATGGTCTTGAGGCAGGCATTGTTTTCTTGTTTGGAAGTTTTAATCACCAGTTTGCAGTTCTTCTTCTGGGTCAGTAGTTGAATGCAGAGAACTTTGAATCAAGTGGTGCTGGTTAGGAATACATTATTACTCTTGCCAAAGCACAAATCCCTGATGGCATTTCATTGTTTGTCAGAAATCCTGCCCTCCACACAGACCTCTTTACCCCTCTGTGATATTCAGCTAGCACATGGGCAGAGCCATTCACATGTCTCTTCAAGACCAAACTTATGAAAAGAAGTACAACCAACTTTAGAGCTGACACGGAGTATACTGAAATGGTAGGCAGCTTCCACCTTTTGGGATAGGCCACCAACAGCACAGTAAAAGAATAAGCCTGAGCCTGAGTGGCGTAGCAGGCTAATGCCTCCTATCAAGGCAGCATTTAACATCCAGCTGCCTGCAATTACTGCGAGTTCTAATCTCACCAGGCTCAAGGTTGACTCAGCCTTCCATCCTTTCTAAGGTGGGTAAAATGAGGACCCGATTTGTGGGGGCAATAAGCTGACTTTGTATAAATATACAAAAGTATGAAGGCTATTGCTTAACGCATTGTAAGCCGCCCTGAGTCTCCGGAGAAGGGCGGCATATAAATATAAATAAAATTTAAAAAATAAAATAAAAAGCAGTCAAGAAATATAACCCCGCAGACTAGACCTCAACCGGGAAGCCATGAAGGCCTTAGAAAGATATCCAGATGTCGTGATGTGATTACACCTACAAAGATCAGAATTACGTAAGCCATGATCTTCCCAATGACACTCTATTGAAGTGAAACTTGGACTTTGAAGAAACAGGACCGGAAGAATATTGATGCATTTGAACTTTGGTATGGGAGAAGAAAGGAACGTGGTGGCTCAGTGGCGAAGACATTGAGCTTGTAGATCAGAAGGTTGGCAGTTCAGCGGTTCGAATCCCTAGTGCCGCGTAATGGAGTGAGCGCCTATTACTTGTCCCAGTTTCTGCCAACCTAGCAGTTCGAAAGCACATAAAAATGCAAGTAGAAAAATAGGGACTATTTTGGTGGGAAGGTAAAAGCACTCCATGTGCCTTCAGCGTTTAGTCATGCCAGCCACATAACCACGGAGACATCTTCGGACAGCGCTGGCTCTTCGGCTTAGAAACAGAGATGAGCACTGTCCTGTAGAGCCAGAAACAACTAGCATGCATGTGCGAGGGAACCTTTACCTTTACCTATGGGAGAAGAGAATCTTATGGACGGCCAAGAAAACCAAGAAATGGGTCATCTAATAAATCAATCCAGAGTTCTCACTCCAGACACAAATGACCACCTTCAAATAATCCTATTTTGAAGAATGGCAAGATTTAGCTTTCTGAGAAAGACTGTAATGCTGGGAAAGCTGGAAGGAAAGAGAAAAGGAGCTGAAAGGATTCAGTTACAAAATAATAGGTGCACCATTGGAAGATCTGAGTCCAGTGGGAGAAGGGCGGTATAAAAATCTAATAAAATAAAATAAATAAATAAAAATAAAAAGACTAAATTAAGGGGGGGAATCTATTGGACTTGATGGCATGTAATTAATTATTTCAATTTTAAAATAAAATCAAAAGATTTGAAGGTTATATTTCTGTAATGCTTATATCACCATAAGTCTTTGTGTTTACTCCAACTAAGCAAGTCCTATTAAAGTAGAAGGTATTAATTTGCAAAGGTTTCAGCGCACTCTGCTGTCGGTTGTCAAAACCCCACGTGCTTACTTTACTTTCTGGGTTGGGCATTTTATACACCTGATGTGGCCGAACTACAACTCCCAGCAGTCCAGGCGGCTCGTCTCCAAACACATATAGTACTTCAGAAAATTTTGGAGTGCTTGCTCTTTCGAAATCGTCCTTCCTTTTTTTGCAAATTTGAAACTGCCTCAGTTTTTGAAGACATGCATATGCGTCCGCGGAGAAAGTGTCTTCCACGGAGACCTAAGAGATTGGCTTTGATCTTGGTTACAACCTGAATCAGTTGTATCAGTTACTCTCTTAGCGCAGCTACGATTTGCACTTGCGATCATACAACACCAAACTTATCTTTCTCTTCCGGACTTTATATTGCACACTATAAAGATAATTGTACAGGGCTATTTAAAAAAAAATGAGAATAATTTTTAAAAAAATCTTCCTGTCTCCTTGAAAAGCCATTTTAAATCTCGCTATCTACGGAAGGATTGCCTTTTCTTTATTTTTAAGTCTATGGTCAAAAGCTCCCCATTACACTTCGGTCGGTGGGTGGGTGAGACGGTGCCTTTTCCAGCGCATGCGCACTCTGTTCAAGAAGCCAACTCTAAACTACCTGTGAGTACTGTAGCCGGTGGTCGTGGCGTCGGAGGGTCTTCTCGGATTTTCCTGCTTTTCCAAGGCGGGACGCGCGAAGTGAAGACCAAACTTACGTGGGGCAGGGAGCCCCGTGCCGTGAATAACTGGCGGGTGATGATGATGGTGGTCAGAGGAGGGTTGTGCCGAGTGGGAACCAATTTCTGTCCCTGCTTGCATCTGGCACCCTGTTTGACAGGCGGCACGGGTTAACTTTTGCGGGAAGGCAGATTGCTAAATCTCTTTTGCTGATGCCAGCAAAGAAAAACGACAAAGAGTTGTGACATTTTCAAACCTCGGGAGATTGCTTGGGCACAAACGTTTGTGCGCTGAAGCTCGCTTTATCAGTCATGCCGCCTCTTGGGAGAGGGGATGCATCTCTGCAGTTTTCTTGGCAACCTTGCAAAATTGATTTTTTTTTGGGGGGGGGGGAGTTCGAATTCCAATAAAACAGCCCAAGAATCACCCATCCAAGTATGAGAGGAGAGGAGAAGAGTTGGAAGGGCCTTTGGAGGGCATCTAGTCCAACCCCTTGCTCAGGCAGGAAACCCTATACCATTTCAGACAAATGGTTGTCCAATCTCTTCTTAAAAACTTCCAATGTTGGAACATTCACGACTTCTGGAGGCAAGTTGTTCCTCTGATTAATTGTTTTAACTGTCAGGAAATTTCTCCTTAGTTCTAGGTTGCTTCTCTCCTTGATTAGTTTCCATCCAGTGCTTCTTGTCCTGCTTTGAAGAATAGGTTGACTCCCTCTTCTTTGTGGCAACCCCTGAGATATTGGAACACGGCTATCATGTCACCCCTAGTCCTTCTTTTCATTAAACTAGAAATACCCAATTCCAACAACCATTCTTTATATGTTTTAGCCTCCACTCCCCTAATCATCTTTTGTTGCTTTTCTCTGCACTTTTTCTATTAATGCCGTCCCACCTCACTCCATGTTTTATTAAATATGCTCAAATTGGTATTTAGTAGTCCTTCAACTATTTCTTTTTTTATTCTCTGTCTACCCTCTTCCTGTTTTTAGATGAGCGATTCTGATTCTGAAACTGGTCATGGATACAAGTGCTACCCAAGAAGAAAAAAACACACTCTCCGAGACCATGAAGGCAAAGATTGAAAGGAACCGTCAGCGGGCTTTGATGCTCAGGCAAGCTAGACTGGCGAACTGGCCCTACCCTTCTCCTGGCGAAGGTTTGCCGTATCTTGTTATTGTGCCATATATGAGGGCAACACGACAGAGCTCCTGTTAGTTTGTGTACTTTATAAGGAAGTCATATGAAGAAGATGATGTAGGGAAGTTCTTAAGACTTTCCCTAATAAGTTGTACATTCTGGGAAATTAAACAAGTTTATTGTAAAAAGGGTTGCCACCTTCTTTTGCGGTGAGTGCACAGAGAAGCTAAGATGGGATCCCATAATATTCTCTGCCTTACTAGGCCTTTCATTGGACTTACATTCACTGCCTGCACTCCATATTATTAGGGAAGAATGTTTGTGGAACAAACTACCGTGAAGGATATTTTATTGAAATCTGAAGAAAAAATATGCATTGACATTATTGGCTTATTGCTAGGTAATACCAAGCCAGTGTCATTCTGTATTATATTATTAGCAGGATGGGCCAACCCAGCCACTTGTGCTTCCTTCAGTAAAGTGTAATTACATAAACAGTGGCTTAGTGAATATATAGACTCACTCATATCTTCCCAGTTTGTTTTATAAATTAGATCTGTTGCATCACAGTTGAGGTGGATATGAGATGTGTAAATGTATATATTTCTAGACTGTGGTCTAAAAGTGTTGAAGTGTTTAAGTCTCTTCAGTGACTGAAAGTAGTTTATATAATGAATGTTATGGAGTCATTCCAAAACAAAGTCATTTTATTTGTACAGGTGCACAATTATTGTTACTTTATCTTTCCAGGCAGTTCAAAAGTTAAAGCACCTTCAAAGACAATAGATACAGGAGGAGGTTTTTTTCTGGAGGAGGAAGAGGAAGAAGAGACAAATCGACACCAAACTGAGAAAATTGTGCATCCCCCTGGTAATTTGTGCTTTATTTTGATAAGTGCCTGAATAAGCAAGACATGGGAAATTTTTGTGGGAAAGAGCCATATGTTCTTGCTGAATAGCTGTGTGTCCATACTGATGTAGGCAGTATTCTAGGTTCAACACTGGTTAAATAAGAATATAAATTTACTAATTTAATCTAAAGTTGTCTGAGAATTAAAGTGAATGCGGATGGAGACAATACATCTCAAGATAACCAGATTGGAAAAAATTGCACTATTGAGTCAATAATTTGTTTAAAATGATTCTGGACAACATACAAAGATTGAAATTAAAATTGCAGAACAATAACCCATGTTATCTAAGGTAAAGAGTATCATAAAACCACATCAACACCACAGATTGCCTGACCTGGAAAAGCAAGTTAGAACTTATTAGTTCTAATAAGCAGTGCTTATTCTTTTCTCGAGGTTTACAGAGAATAAAACACAATGAAATGTCATTTCCAAGATTCCAAAGTTTATTTTGTGTGTGTGTGTGTTTGTATTTCTTGTTACTTTACTATTTTGGATACCTTTAAGAGCCTAAATTGTTATTTTTGTGCTTCTGTTCTTATTTTAATAGGTCCAGTATTAGAATTTGATTATCTAATCTGTGAAGAATGTGGGAAGGACTTCATGGACTCATATCTCATGAACCATTTTGACCTGGCAACATGTGATAATTGCAGGTATGCAATTTTGTTTTTGTACATTCAAGTCAGTTCTGACTCCTGGCTACTATGGATTAAGAATGACTAAGTAAGTGGATTTAGTGTTTAACAAATGGTTTCATTTTGTTTGTATTGCAAAAATTTATAGCTCGACGTAAAAAATAAATATTTAATCAAAAATATTTTTAAATGTATACCAGCCCCCTAAATGTTGGTATTATGCAAATGAATAATTTGAAAACCATACATTTTAACAGAAACTGAATGTATAACGTTATATCTCCTTTTGCAAGAATATATTCAATTGAACACAATGGCATTTATTTTATAAAGGTGCATGTAGAAAAAGACTAAAAGGCTAAAATCTCAACTACACTTACAGATTACAGTATATATATAATGTAACCCGTAAATGTATTTGAGATTAGTATATTGTGTAGTCTTTATACATCATTGTGGACATGTTTCCAATGTTAGTTAAGTATAGATACATATAGAAGTTTGAGCATAATCAAAACAGATTTAAGCCCTTGTAATAATCCCGTTAATTTCTATGGGACTAATTTAAGTGTTGCGCCTAATTAAATGGCATTGATGCATGCACATTTGGAAAATATTCCCAGGAAATCTTACTTTCTAGTAAGTGTGTTTAGGATTCCATTTTAAACTGTCAAATTTGTGCTTATTTCTATCCAGTGGAATGTTTGAAGATAAAATTCAGATTACATTGTGATTGAATTAATATTGTGCATGCTTAAAAAATGATTTGGAAGAAGTGTTTGACCTTACCCAAGCATGCTTTTTAATGTTCATTTAATGCACCCCTTTATACAGACTTCCACAGAAGCTTGAAAAAAGATGTGATTTAAATATTCTGTTCATTAAAGTTCTTTTTTTTTTGTTCAACTTCATGTGGAAGTCAGAAAACAGAATTGTTTTTTTATAAAGTTTGAAGCTCTTTTTCCAAATCATTTTCAAGGCTTTTGTTGTTGTTGTTGCATAGACCAACTTGATATTTGGGGTGCTTATAATATGTACCACTGAACATAAAAATACAAAGTTAAGAATTAGTTTAGTTAGTGCGGTAACATATATATTATTTGATATATGCAAATACATAGAATACATTTTCAGGTTGAATTGGGATCTCATTTCAGAGATGTTGAAAACAAACATAAACTCTTAACAAGGACTGAAGCAAAGCAAGAGTATCTTCTCAAAGACTGTGATTTAGACAAGAGAGAGCCAGTGCTTAGATTCATTCTGAAGAAAAATCCTCATAATCCACACTGGGGTGATATGAAACTTTATTTAAAACTACAGGTAATTGAATCTTGTCCTCTTAATATTTTTCTTCCAAAGATATGACTTCTTCGCATTCGAACATTTCACTTTTTCTCATGGTGAACATTTAACTATCTGATTCAACTGTCTCGATTTTTGTTGGTGGTGGTGGTAGGTTATGTGGGAGCTGAATTATATCAGAATGTGCCTTTCTACCGAGGGAAGTTTTCTATCAAAAGGGAGGAGAGGGGAAGGGAAGGGAAGGGAAGGGAAGAGAGAAGAGAAGAGAAGAGAAGAGAAGAGAAGAGAAGAGAAGAGAAGAGAAGAGAAGAG